>JAVCKZ010059163.1:0-15827 GCA_034780755.1 Lepetodrilus elevatus
GTTGGTGAGGACTAGTAGATTTTTCACCCCACTAGTCCTGTGTGGCTAGTGCTCATTTCAGTTAATATTAACCGCTGATATTTACTATGAGAGTATAGGCCCTCTCATAGTCATCAGTTAAAACAATTAGATACGAGAATGATATGAAATATAATCTTTTAGTGGATATGAGAGCTTCGTGACATTTGAAAGGGTGCCGAGATTACTATATTACTAATTAATACTACGTTATTATATCATGTCAAACCCTAGCTCGGTCTTGTAATAAAAAAGTATCTTATCATGGTCAGCAGGGAAGCCTAGTGGAATCTCGAGCTAGTCTTGCTCATATATGATTTTGTAAATCAAATATGGGTGAAAGATTTGTCCTACGTTAAGCAACAAATCAGTGATTCACTTGTACCATGTAAACTCTTACAGTTAAAGTTTATGTAGTTTAAGTTTTAAAGACTAAAAATAACTTCTGTAATCTCGTAGTAAATCTCGTCACGTATGGGTGAAATATTCCAGCTGCGATCAGGGTTAGAACCTAACGTAACGTACTCGCCTGAATATAATAATGATATAAATAACAAAACATGAAATCTTTACTCGCCCGTAGGATACCTTTAACATTAGGAGAATGGCAACTTCTATCCCTGTGCGATGAAAAACACTATTTCAAGCTGGTAAATCTTGGCAATGCTTAATAAGTTAATGTAATTTATCTCGACAATGCATAATGTAATTCAATTATTGCAACTATTACATTTCAACAAATTCTAACATAATTATTCTTCTTACAGCGTTGATGCAAGATGAAAGTAAGTCGGGTCGAGTGACGACAAACATCAAGCCAATCATCAGCATTTACAACACAGCAGGGAAACTTCTCAGCCAGCTCAGGGTATTTTATTAAACTTTTACATTTTATTTACCATAATCTTCTCATACATGGTGTTTGGGCAGTTATGACGAAAGCTCTATGGTCTCATAGTGAATATGAGAGCTTTGAGATACGATACCCAAATGGATGTAACCTTTAACCCTTTCCATCTCCGCAGTGGAGCAGTGGTCACGTGATACAGCTGGGATGGACCGTGACGGAGGAGCTGCTCTGTGTGCAGGACGATGGGGTTGTCCTCGTCTACGATATCTTCCTCAACTTCAAGAGGACGTTCGGCATGGGTCAGGTAAATCTATATGACCGCTAATTGTGTCAATGTGACATCACATTCTAGACCCTGAGATTACTAAACCTTTCTGAGTACGAATTTGTGCTCAACTCAATTTTTTCTATCACAAATTCCCTCTATAAAATCTGAGCTTGAGCATGAAATCATACTCGAACATTTTCATAATCTCTGGGCCTAGTTTTAGCGACAAAATGGTTTCTCTTGTCGTTCAAATAGCACACTGTTGATTATTCCCAGTACACAGAAATCAGTGGTAATGTCATGGATGTGTCTGTTTCAGGAAGCCAAAGATGTAAAAGTCCTCGATTGTCAAATATTTGCCAGTTTCCATGGTACCGGTATCGCCGTCATGACGACTGCTTACAGAATATTTCTCGTTACTAATGTCGAAGATCCTCGTATCAGAAAGCTGGCAGAAGTTCCAGGTATGTGTGACACATACTAGTGGCGATTTCTTTTAGCCCAAACCATCTAAATGCAAGATTGCCTTATTTGCAAGCTAACTGGCAAAATTCTAGATAACTTATGTATCTGGTGTCCGGCACATTTCGGCTGAAGGGAAGTCAGCTGGGTTGCTATATTTGCACTTTCGCCATCATATAACATGCTCGACAAATAAAGCAGTCCTACTGTAATCCCAATCACTAAAGCCTTTCACTGCAATTATGCCAGAGTAGCGTTTTATGAACTTATTTTTTTTAATTATCCTTTTTCACCCTCGTCCTGCAGGATGTAAAAGCCTCCGTTAAGCCGAATTAATCTGTCGATGGTTGTACATGCACAAAAGTTCCGTTTATCGTTATGTTTACAATGACCTAATTCCCTGCTGCAGGTTTAAATTCTGCACCAAGCAGCTGGGTAATCCTGAACATGGATCGCAAGTCCCTGGCTCTGGTTGCCAAGGAAGACAAGCTGTATCTCGTGGACCATGGAGGCCAGTACCAAGAGCAGGTAACTCTCAACTACCATCAACAAGCCAGGAGTTCTTGGAAAAATAATGAAACCCTTAGAACTCGGTTGAGATTAAAACTGAGTTTTATTTTCCTTATGTAGTTTTCAGTAACTAAATTGTATTGAGAAAATTCATTCAAATTGCGGAAACTCAGAATTAAGTCAATTTAGGAACTTTTTAAAACTCTACAGTGTACTCATAATGATAGAATTTTTATATAGTAATGATGGAAATAAAACGAAAAGATCAAGTGAAATCCTGAGATAGGTTACTACCAAAGTACCCTAGGTCAGTAGTGTATATAATACTCGGGACCTAGATTGTAGAGGATGCAGAAGTAATTGGCCCCGATCTTATGAAGCATTTCTCAGTACAATTTCATACTCAACTCGAAGATTTGTTCACAAATACTCATTTAGAATTCGAGCTTGATCATGAAATCGTACCCGGTACTCAGAAAGTTTTGTAATCTCGGGGCCAGACTTGTGTTCCTAGCAAACACACATGTTATATAACATTATTACAAGTTTCAGCCTAAACTACCTTGTAGAATAGTACCATCGTGTAGTGAAATGTAATGTAGCCTGAACAGAGCCCAGTAAGGCCATGCGCCCTCTTTTCAGAGGATACGGTGCAGTAATGATCGATTCTTTGCATTTCCTGTAAAACTTGCAGTTCCCCGAGGTGACATCAGACGTGGGAGCGTACGTGTCGTTAGCCGTTTCTTTCAACAACAAGTACCTGGCCATGTTTACTAAGTCCAGCATGATATGGATTGGCTCAGCCGACTTACAGGTAAGTTTACCCACCAATCAAAGCATGTTTTGTATAGGGTCACAGAATATCCACCAATGAAAGTACAAGTTAGGGAAATGCTGACAAATTCTAGTACCTGATAACTTTTTTCTATCTACATTGTATATGATCGTGTGTGTTTTGTTACAGAAATGTTATTGTGAATTCAACACCAAGTCAAAGACTGCACCAATTCAGCTTGCATGGTAAATATCTGAATACTATTTCAGTGTTAAAAATATGTCCAAATTAATTATCCTCAGGGAGTGGAGAAGGTGAAATGAGTGCACAGTGATACATTGACCGGGGTAAATAAATAATTAAAAACAATACAAAGGATAAAAATATTAAAATATATTTTTAAATATAAAAATATACAAAAACTATGTGTCTGCTAATGCAGACTTATGCAGGTGTTATGATTCTGAATGTAAAATTAGATGAGTAATGTAACGTTTAGCTTTATAAATGGACTATTTATTTATTTTATTAATGATTGATGATGTTGCAGGTGTGGCAACGGTGCAGTTGTGGCTATGTGGGAGAAGCTGATGTTAGTGGTGGGCCCAGACAAGGACTGGATCAAGTATCCTTTTACCTTAACTGTTTACTACAGGCGTCGAGATTACGAAACTTTTTAAGTACGATTTCCAGAGATCGAAATTAACACTAGTCCGCTAACCCAGACAATTTCTCCCCACTGCTAATAAAGCAAGTGGCTTCTGACGTCATTCCTTAAATAACAAGGGTGTACTGTATCTGTAAAGAGGTTGATAAGGGTGATGGGCTCCTGGAGGGGTTGACTGATTTGAGCAGCACGGCTGTCATTTAATGACATCACTATGTACTATTTCCATCCCTTATTAATTCATCGTGTCGGTATCATGATGGATATCATTGTAATATATCTATGTACAGTACTGTATTATTCCTGACCTCTGATAGATACAACTTTGACAGTGCTGTGTCCTTAGTTCAAGAGGAAGACGGGCTCCGTATATTTGGAAATGACACTCATGATTTCCTCATGAAAGTACCAGGTTAGTATGGGGACGCCCTAATACGGAGTAATCTTGTCAGTGCAAGCCATGAAAGGAGTGAAAATATCTTGAAAGTGGCTTTAACCCTCTCCCTGCTGAATAAAATCAAAGTGTTCTATTGCTGCATGTGATCGGGCAGGGAGAAGGTTAAACCCATCAATGCATTCTTTTTTTTCCTAGGTGTGACAGAACAAATCTTCAAGATCGGATCTATGGAACCTGGTGCAATGCTGTTTGAAGCATCTAGAGAATTTCAAGTAAGTAACAGCAATATGAATAATGTGATTTTTCAAAATATCATTATGACAATAAAAATGTGTGTAACCCGAATGATGATGCCTTGTATATTGTTGTCAATAACCTTTGAACTCTGACCTGTCAGCCTAAATAATTCCTGCCCTTTGGCCTGTTGTTTGTATAGAAAGGCAGCCAGAAGGCGGACGAGTATATACGTATGATCAAGGACAAGCTGGACATGGCGGTGGATCAGTGTATCCAGGCTGCCGGCAACGAGATAGAGCCAACCAAACAGAAACAGCTGCTGAGGGTGGGTACCCGTCAGTGAAAGTCGGAAAAAAATGGCTACTTCAAAATTGTAAATTTTAAAATTATTTCTACTATACCTCCCGTGTCATTGACAAGGAATATGTTTTATTTATTTATTGCGATTAAATTTGGGCATTTATTTATTGCAATTGTCCATTTTTATTTTCCAGGCAGCGTCATTTGGGAAGTGTTTCCTGACAGACTACAGGCCAGAGGCGTTCGTGAACATGTGTCAGATGCTAAGAGTGTTGAATCAAGTCCGACACCACTCAGTGGGGATTCCCCTCACATATTCCCAGTATCCTTACAGCTTATAGATTCCATAATCATAGTCCGAGACTGGGCCAATTAGTATCATGTATTTATGACAGTTACAATGTAACATCTAGAATATTGTCCAATGATTAAGAAAGTGCTTTTTAAAATGCAGGTTAACCAAAAAAGATAAATCTTGCGATTGGAAATTGAAATCCTGGATGGTTAACATGTGGTAGTAGAGTTATCTCCCCTTTGTGAAAAAGCTGCATGCCAGCAGGATATGATGCAATTTCGAGTGTCGTAACAGGTTTTTTTTTACTTTATGTCCTTGACCAGCACTAGATTGGAACACCTGTCCATGTCAGTGTTAATAGATCGCCTCGTTCTGAGGAAGTTCTTCTGTCTGGCAATACGTCTGTGTCAGTTCCTGAGGATTCCCGACGCCGAGGGCACGAGCAGGATCCTGGCTCACTGGGCTTGCTATAAGGTCTGTACTGCTCTTTATCCATCTGTGTTAGTACAACCTCGGAAGATCGTTAGAGTTTGATACTTGTGGTGAATCAAGTTGAATGTCACATCCTTGAAGTAATTATGACAATGTTCCCGAATTTGAAATAGGCAACCTAGTTGGCATCAATGACTATAGAAGTTAATCATTTTGACAATTTCATGAAATGATGCAATCTTTTGTACCCTCATTGCAGTTTTCATCCTTATTTTGTCGGTACAAGTCTTACAGGTTTACTGCAACACTCAACACTACAAAGGTTTCATCCTGCTATAAACTGACAGTCATGAACAAAATGTTCTTGAAAAAGAAATGGCTTTAAATCAAATCTGAAAACGACAGTGCTTGCAGGTTTACTGCAACACAAAGTGCCACGGGTGTTGCAGGTTTTCCTCTTCTATGTGAGCAGGTCCAGCAGAAGCACGAGGATGAGGACTCTCTGGCTCGAGCCATCTCACAGAAGCTGCTGGACGTCCCGGGCGTGTCCTTCTCCGAGATCGCCAGTCAGGCTCTGGAGCAGGGCAGGAAACAGCTGGCTATAAAGGTACAGTAGACCTCGCATATAACGGACTCATTGGGACCGCCTATTTCTGTACGTTATCTGCAAAGTCTGTTATACGCATATGCCGCAATTAGCATTAGACAGCATGCTCTTCGTATCCTTGTACATGTATTACAGTAGACCTCGCATATAACGGACCCATTGGGACCGGCTATTTCTGTTCGTTATATGCAAAGTCTGTTATACGCATATTCCGCAGTTAGCGTTAGACAGGACCGGGTCTTCAGATTCAGTCCGTTATATGTGAGTCTCCGGTTTATCCGAGGTCTACTGTAATACGTGTACAAGGATACGAGGAGCATGCTGTGCTGTAGTGCTGAGTCAATGGAGATACTCTTGTGTATATGTAAAGTTATTGATAAACAGTTCGGTATCGTTTCTCGAAAGTCTTATATCCACAGTGAATGCTCTTGTGAGTGCACAATCCCCATGTGTTAGAGATCACTACGAGAGTCCTTATGGTCTTGTAGTAGATGTGAAAGCTTCGAGAAACAATACCCTGGCTATTAAGATAAGGAGTGTTTCATAATCATAATAATTTGTGGAGGCTTACTCATAGCTCCACTTTTGTCCGAAATTCTCCCAATCATAGCTCATCCAAGCCTTCTACTTCACCCACAGAAACACAATCACACGAAATCAGCGAACACATTTTATAGTTTCTCAGAAGCCCTTCATTATTTAATGCTACTATTGCAGTTACTGGAGTATGAGCCGAGAGCATCCGAGCAGGTGCCACTGTTACTGAAGATGGATCAAGACCAGACAGCTCTGGCCAAGGCTATCGACAGTGGCGACAGCGATCTGGGTAAGTTTTACATCTACAAATACATACATCATAATAATAAATAATATATTGTTATTTTCCTGGGTGAAATTACTCATTTCTGTTTTCGTTCTAATAATGAAGTATGTTCTGTTTGCCAGTGTACACAGTTCTGCTGAGGTTGAAGGAGAAACTACAGAGCAGTGGAGACTTCCTGATGACCATCAGAACCATGCCCATAGCCTACTCCCTGTACATACAGGTAGGTGTCTAACCTCTAGTTACAGACCTTAGAACTCTGCCAGTCTAAAATTCAATTAGTAACGAGTTTTTTTTCCTCAGTTGCAATTTTCAATTTACTATTTGGAATCGAGTTCTTTTCAAGATTTCCAAGTTACTGAGTTTTCTCAAAGATTCTTTTAGTGACATATGGTTGTTTTAAGAAAATTGTGTATTGTCCTATAATCCTAATCATCCTGCCATGTATTATCCTAATCATCCTGCCATGTATTGTCCTAATCATCCTGCTGTGTATTATCCTGATAGTACTGATATGAGTATTGTCCTACTTGTCCTGCAGTACTGCAAGCAGCAGAACCCCAAGCTGGTGGAGGACCTGTACTACCAGGAGGACAACTTCCAGGACAACGGCAACTGCAAGGTTGTCCGCAGCTTCCAGGAGGAGGTAAGTGTGTAGCCTTTAGTGCAGTGGTAGAGCGTTTGGACTTCCCGAGTTCATATCCTATCCCGGGAGCCCGGCATCAATGTTCACGAAAATTATCTTTCTGATGCAATGTTGATCAGATGCGCTGTCTGTACCATGGCAATGCAGATATCATCTTTGTTCTGTCAGTACATGCCGGTGCTCACAGGTTTACTGCAGTCTTTAGTGCTACGGATGTTGCAGGTTTCTTCCTGTCCTGAACTGACAAGCCATGATATAAGTGAAATAATCTTGAAAGCGGCTCTAAGCCCCAACTAAAATATAACGAAAAATTATAAATATTTTTATTTTATGGATTTTGTTTTCAGTTACACATTATTTGATGATTAAAAGTGAGATGGGTAATGCACATGTGTATAAGTATTATTTATTTTATATTAACACCTGTCCGTGTTTCAGATGTTAGAGGATCGACTGAAACGATTGGAGGAAGCTCTGAACTGTTACAATAGAGCCAAGAATGACTTTGCTGCAAAGGTATATATGCATTCATTGTCACATATCCATATACTGATTTCTAATGACTCTTTCAGCTTTGTTTACCTCTGTTACTACTGTAAGAGGCTCACTATCACCACCTCTCTAGGAACTTATTCATTTAACTACTTGACCAACCCTAGGGTGACAGTTGAGTAATGAAATTAGCCAATGAGGGTATACATATCATCATGAGTGTTAGATCATTGGCTAATTTCATCACTAGACTGTCACCCTAGGGTTGATCGATTGATGAAACGAATACACTCTAGGGTTTTGTTCACCTTGGTTGATATTGTAAGGGTTCTCACTATTCCCACTTCTCTAGGGTTTCGTTTGTCTTGGTTAATGTTGTAAGGGGCTCACTATGACCACTTCTCTAGGGTTTCGTTTGCCTTGGTTAATGGTGTAAGGGGCTCACTATGACCGCTTCTCTACGTCTTCCACCCGTCTTCCCCGCGCAGCAAACTGAGGACCACATGAAGCTGCTGCGCTACCAGCGCCGCCTGGAGGAGGAACAGAACCGGCCGTACGTGGATCTGTCTCTCCACCAGACCATCTACAAGCTGACCACAGAGCAGCTCCACAAGAACGCAGAACAGCTGAGGAAGGACTTCAAGGTCCCAGATAAAAGGTATGTGTGGTTATGCTTAACTCTCTCCATGCTGGAAGCAACCGGAGATGCCTTAAACCTCTCCCTGCTGAAGGCGACTTAAGTTGCCTGATCACATGCAGAAATAGAACACTTTGATTTTATTCAGCAGGAAGAAGGTTAAAGAGCTGTACTCATGTTTAATCCAGCAGGGAGAGGGTTAAATGTTGGGAACAGCTGAGGAAAGACTTCAAGGTCCCAGACAACAAAATATTGATTTTAGAGGAAATTTTGGGAATTGAAGGGGACTGGGTATGATTCTATGCTCAAGCTTTAATTATATACAGGCATAGCAATTTTATGCCGGGTCCAGGGATTGATTTATTTGCTTGGTGTTGCATGTTATTCTCACATGTAGAATTTAGTGTTTTGTTCCTCCCCCAGGTACTGGCTGCTAAGAGCCAATGCTTTAGCCGAGTCTGGTGACTGGGGAGAACTGGAGAAGTTTTCCAGAACCAAGAAGCCGCCTATTGGCATGGATGTAAGCACTACATTATTGTCTATTTAATATCAAGGAAGTGCGGAGGTAGCGCAATGGTAGAACATCAGAGCCAAAAGTTCCAGGTTCAAATCCTGCCCGAAATAATTGTTCGCAAAAGTTATCTTTCTAATGCGATATTAATAGGATGTGCTGCCTGTCCCATGGCAATGCAGTACTATCCTTGGTCTGTCAGTACCAACCGGTGCTCGTATGTTTACTGCAACATTTAACGCTATGGATGATGCAAGTTCCCTCCCGCCATAAACTGACAAACTGTGATATTAGTGAAAGAATCTTGAAAGTGGCTCTAAACCGCAATTGAAAAATATAATAAAATAAGTTGATAATATAGTTATTCTAGAATTATGTGATAAATAGAATCTAACATTCATGTTAATTAAATTCTGAATTTATTAAACTTGTCAGTAAAACTGATATTATGCTCGGCTTTGCTATCTGAACTATCTGAACTTCAATTTTATAAAAAAAATATTTAAATATGAAATTGTACTAATAAAAAGTTTCAGAATTTCTCGTAATGGTTGTTTCAGGCTTTTGTTGATGTGTGCATGAAGCAGCACAACCAGCAGGAGGCTCTCAAGTACCTCACTCGGGTACTGCCGGACAAGAAAGTCAAGTGCCTAATCAAAGTTGGGTAAGTAGAACTGTGATTTTGTTTCGGCACAGTCAATAGACAAATTTGACAAGCTGTGATATGCATGAAATAATCTTGAAAGCTGCTTTAACCATCTCCATGCTGAAGGCAACCGTAGATGCACTAAAGGGCTGTACCTGTGCCTAATCCAGCATGGAGCGAGTTCTAAACCTACAATTTAAAAATAAAAGTAAAATTAAAAAGTAAAATTTACAACCATTACCGGTACTGCAAAAATAATCATTGATATTCCACAATTCAAGCACAAACCAAAAACATGTAAAATTACTGCAACGAAAATCATTGATAATCACGTTCTGAAATTTTGTTTGTCCACAGGAACCTGAAAATGGCGGCTGAAGCTGCGTTTGAGAATCGCAATGAGGACGACCTGAACATGGTCCTGTCTCGCGTCAGTCACACGGACCGACAAATGGTGGAATCTATCCGCGCCATGAAGAGTGATCTTGGAGGAAAGAGATAACGGAAGTGAAGTCATCTTGGAATTAAATCGAATATGCGCTTGTCATCCAAATCGAGTCTCTAACGGTTTTGAGGTGCATTGATATAAAGTGATGACAAACTGTGAATCTGCGGATTTTGAGGTTCTGAGGTCGATCTGATAAAGCCTGCGATCCCTGGATTCTGTCTGTTTCAGATGAAAACGCAATTTCCAATTATCATACCTGGATATATCAATGGAGAGGAGAATGATATGGTACAGTGGTTAGTGGTGCAGACCACAACACCAAAGATGCTGAGTTCGAATCTAGACTGAGGGCTATGACCTTCTTAATGGTGTACAACAGTAGCTCAGAGACATTGAGTGTGCTCAGTACATAGCCACTTGTCACAAATATTGGATTCGTAATAATAGAATAACAAAGGTAAGAATCTCCACATCCGAAAAGTCGACCCCTAGCGATGACTTCATAAATCTTGGTGTTATATTCTTATTATTCATAGGAGGGCTGACGGTCTACATTTAATAATTATGAAAGAGTGTTAATCATTGGAGTCGGGAGGCTAATTACAATGAATAATAGTTTTATAATTGAATACACTGCCAATTACTGTTGTTGTCATGGGTTTTCTTAATAAAATCATGTACAAGAAATCTGAAAGAATCAGGGTTTTTTAATGACATAGTCGACACCCTATGGTTTAATAATAATAATAATAATAATACATGTATAAACACTACACATATAAAGACATGGTTCCCACATGCATGCATAACACCAAGATTTATGAAATGTCATTGCCAGCACAGGGTGAGGGGTCAACTCTTTCGGATGCAGAGATTTCTGCCTTTGTTATTCTATTATTGCAAATCCAATATATATGTGACAAGCGCCTGTGCTCTGAACAGTCTGTAGTCAGCCAAATATGATCTGTTATTCCTTGTTAATGATCATTGCTTATGGCTGAAAGATTCCTGCTGTGACATAATTCACTCTTACTCCTTTTTATGAAGAAAAATTACAATACAATAAGAAATTGTATTTGGAACATTCCACTTGGGGTTCGATCAGACAACAGTTATTGATTTATACTTTATTGATAACATTATCGATGCTAAAGTCTTAAAGTATGCTTCTATTTAACAATAAAAATCAAAGATAGATATGTTTTCATTATTGGAATATTCCTAAATGACTATTATAATGGTTCCTTTTGAAATGGTACACATTTGAAACTATTTTCTGAATCCCCCAAAGTATATTATGTATATTGTAGTTAATTAACAGTGCTAGTATTGTTAATTATCCATCTTAATCTAAAATTAGTGTACATGTATATGATGTATATATTGGAAAGTATTGCTGTTAAGTTTTGATATTGAAATATCGCCAGTGCAATATTAAATTCATGATCCACCGTGTATTCTGTATTGTATTTTTTATTTGTATTTCCAATTGGGTTTTGGTGCCACTTTCAAGATTATTGCATTCATGTAAGTTTACAGAAGGAGAGGGAAAAGTATAGTGCAACACCTTCAAGTTCAAACATACTGACAAGACATCCTGTCATGACCTTATCAGAAGCAAATCCTGTCCTGGGGGCCCAGCCGTAATGTTCAGGAAAGTTACCTTTCTGACATGGTCATAAGAATGCAATGCCAATGCAGTTATTATCCTTTGCCTGTCGATACCAGCCAGTGCTGGCAGGTTTACTGCAACTTTCAATTCTACGGATGTTGCAGATATTCTCCTGCCCCAAACTGACAAGCTTTGATATGTGAAAGAATCTTGACAGCGGCTCTAAACCACAATTTAAATTTTAATATATATATATTCAGCCGGATAGGAGGTAGTACACTGAATTATACAATAAAATAAGCTAGTTAAATGTGATGACCATTGTACACAACTTCAGCCAATATTTCATTGAAATCCATACACATTCTAGTGAAGCTTCTCTAAAATCCTCATGAGTGTGTGTGTGGTTTCAAGAAATGGTTCCAAAGAAAACAAATTCCATGGAACTTTTGAATCCACTAAAAGACAGTGGGCCTATTCCCGAAACGTACTTACGAACTTCTTAGGCTACAGTTCGTAGCCATGCTATAATTGTTAAGGTCGTCGTATGATCGTTATGATCTTGCTATCGTTTCACAATATAATACCGCTCTCGTAGCAATCTCTTCAGGGTTATGACTTCATAGTTGCGAGAGCTTCATGAAAGGGTACCCAGAGCTCTTAGTGGATACGAGAGCTTCACGAAGTGATGGCCATAGAACGCATTCAGCTGGGTATCGTTTCTTGAAGCTCTCGTATTGTACATTTTTTTAACCAATTTTCCCGAACCGTAATATACTTTGGATCTTCGTTTACTGGACTATAAACAAGACCACAAGGACTCCCTTAGCCATACATGGCGATCGTGCGCTCACGAGAGCGATATGGTCCGTATAGTGGATATGAGTATGAGAGCTTCGAGAAACGATGCCCTGGCCCCGAGATTACGAAACTTTTCTGAGTACGATTTCGTACTCAACTCAGAATTGTGTTCATAAAACGTCATGTGACGTCATAGTCTGAGTACGTTTTTATGCTCGGAAAGTTTCGTAATCTCGGGGCCTGGCCCGCCGCTAGAATATGATTTCATGCTAAGGCTCAAATGTTATATTTGCGAACAAAACCTTGAGGAGCATGAATTCGTTCTCAACAAAACTTTCGTAATCTGGGGGCCAGAGCACAAGAAATACTCCAATCGTATACAGACTTACTTTCTGAAGGACCGTCTTTTCAGTACAATAAAGCAACAGAAATTGTGATGAAGAAATATGAAATTTAATCCTTCACAGTACATCAGTATGCATTAAAACAGATTAACAATATTCACATGACTAGATAGCTATTAAGTAACCATGATAACGGATTGAAATATGACACTCAACATTTGTGGAAAAGAATAACAATGTAAGCATGAGATATTGGAGTCTCAATATATGGTGCCCTAGTCTATGGATGAGCTATGTAGATACGTACATTCAATGAGCAGCGCTTTACAACATAGTATTTGTGCTCAAACTTAAAACCTATCAAAGCTTTATTTCAGCAATAATAATAATACATTAAAAATGTTAATTATGGAACATGGGTTCTGGAAAAGTTGTGGTTTGCAAAACGTAGCATTATAGAAAGTATTAATTTATTGTGAATCAAGGCATTTACTTTTATTTGGTATTTTCTGATGAACATTATCTTTTTCATTATTCAATATAATTATTGAAAACAATTGACACATTTTCAAATTATTTGTTTTGATTTTGTTTTTAAAGGTTTTAATATGAATAAACATGAACGAATTACATAACTACGGTACTAAGAGATCGTAATCTGTTTTCTACCGTAACCAAGTTTCAATGTGGAATGTTGTCAATGGTAAGCAAACTGAAGTTATTCCATCCTCTAAAACAAGAATCAGTGGCTGATGTTTCATACGCTATAGTAGTGTACGTTTAGGAGCCACTGTACCCATGTTATAGACGATGGCGTTACTCCTGGTAAGTTCAAATTTACACCATTACAGTAACCATGAGATCTATGAACCTGTGCTGATATGAGGATGAATAATTCACAGTCATAATATAGTACTGTCGCTAATATTCCATCAAACATGTGAACATTCGTATTTTTCAACAATTGATAATGATTTATTAATAAATAAATAAATAAATAGTGTTTTAGCCATGTTGAAGTGTCATATTAATTGTATACGTAAATGTATGATATATACATGATTGTATTCTAAGGTTTATGGATTTCCATGTAAATATAGACATGTGTATAAAAAGAAGAAGTTATACCACTGTGAAAGATAGAACTTTGTGCTGATTTATAAATGTGTTGGAATTCATTCAGTGAAAATATACACTATGACAATGAGTATGACACAACAGTAAACACGGAAATAATCAACAAGATGAAACTGAGGAAATATACACGTATTGTATATTAAATATAAATGATTTAACAGACATATATAGATAATATCAATGTATACATACGCACCACTGTATTTGAACAATACAAAGACTATCAGATACATATTAGTATCTGATCACATGATAATATATATATAATGAAATAAACCCCCAATGCAATTGGTGAGAAGGATCTGGTTAACGTTATGTTTTGGTTTCTCTCCATAATAATTGCATATTAAATACCGTGGAAACATTGCACCTGTCTAGACTAGTACTTCTGATATATGTGAACCCTTTCAGAAAATAATCAAATGTTCTGACTTGATTTAAATCAAGACTTTATACAACAACAAAAAACATTTTCATTTTACTATGACTAGTATCACTCTTAAAATTTTATATTTTTCGACTGCCGTCTATGCTTGTATAAATTTGCTGTGTAGTATTATAGGTATACTAATGACTTATATTATTTATTTTAATGAATGCACCAATAATTAGTGTTGCTGAAACCTTAATGCTAATTTAAAGAGTAAAATGGAACATAGAGCCTGGCAAATAACGTAGACGTCTGTATTAGCATTCGCAGAAGAATATAGGTGGATTATAACACAGACACGCACCATTCACACCATTGACGTCAGACCGACCCCATCCCCACCCCACCCCACACATCTACACACACGCACGCACGCACGCCCCACCACCAGCATCACAATTGCCACCATTTTCTCCACAGCCAGCCCAATATGATTAATCCAGAGGACACATATAATAAATGGAACTAATTGTGGACTTGCATATTGTCACTTAGCAGCTTTCCCGACCTCGACTTTGTTTTCAACCAACTCTCTTACCACACGAACGTAAATTATTCTAATCTAACGAGAAACAACAACCATTGGGTAGAAAAAGATACAAAACAAAATAAGCATCTATACTACTGGAATAAAGTTAGATCATTTGGTTCGTTCATACTGATAATCTTTTCTTTTTATTTTAAATGTTAACGATACAAATAATAAGCAGCTATTACCGTGTGGTATGAAGAGATAGGAGAGAGAGAGAGAGAGAGAGAGAGAGAGAGAGAGGGGAGGGAGTGACGAGAGAGAAGAGGGAGTGACGAGAGAGAGAGAAAGCGAGACGGAGAGAGAGAGATAGACACAGTGTTAAAGAAAATAATAGCAGCTATTACTGAATTGTCAAACTATCAACAGCGGTAACATGCCAACTTATCTCCGTTTCAGTGCTCTGTCAGGGGAGTATGCTATATACCAGTACTATGCCAGGTAGACTAACTATTTGTCATCTCATTATGGACGTCTAGAGTTTCAGTATTGACGTAGGGTAGTTTACAAGCAAAGACGCTAGAGCTAATTTATTAACCTAGAATCGACAGGTGCTTCATCTTGCTCAACTCAGAGGAGGGTATAAGATATCGATCTATGATGTACTAGTATGCTATTTGAAAGGGAAGAAGCCTACGTGCTTTAACTGACATATCCATGAATTACTATATGTTACAGTAAGAACTACGAGCCAGGGCTGGTGCTTATAAACAAAGGGAGATAACTACGTACTGTGTGTGGAGTTTAATCTTAGGACAGTGTACCAGACGCAACCACTCTGATTTTCCGCCCCAAATCGGTAACGAAAAGTTACTAAAGGATTTGATTCAGTAATACTAATTTGTTCATAAAATTAACCAGACCCGCCACATCAACTGTACATACACACACACACACACACACACACACACACACACACACACACACACACACACACACACACACACACACAC
>JAVCKZ010059174.1:0-15824 GCA_034780755.1 Lepetodrilus elevatus
GGGGAGAGCGAGGGGAGAGAGACGGGCAAGAGAAAGAGGGGAGGAGAAGAGGGGGAGGGAGGGAGGGAGAGGAAGGAGAAGAGGGAGAAAGAGAGAGAGAGCAAGAGAGGAAGAGAGGATAGAGATAGAGAGAAAGAGGAAGAGAAGAGAGAGAAAGGGAGGGAGAGTGTGTGAGAGAGAGAGAGAGATAGAGAAAGGGGAAGAGAAGAGAAGAGAGAGAGGGGAAGAGAAAGAAAAGAGAGGGGAGAGAGAAAGGGAGGGAGAGTGTGTGTGTGAGAGAGAGAGAGAGAGAGAGAGAGAGAGAGAGAGAGAGAGAGCAGGGAGAGGAAGGAGAGAGAGGAGAGTGAGAGAGAGAGAGGGAGAGGAGAGATGAAATGAGATGAGAGGGATAGAGAGAGAGAAAGAGATAGAAATAGTAGGAGAGAGGAAGAGAGAAAGAAAAGAGAGAAAGAACAATAGAGTAAGTTTTATACAAAGAAAGGAAAGACAGTAATGGTAAGAAAGATGCAAGGTGAAGCAGAGAAAGAGATGGTAAGAGAGATGCAAGGTGAAGCAGAGAAAGAGATGGTAAGAGAGATGCAAGGTGAAGCAGAGAAAGAGATGGTAAGAGATGCAAGGTGAAGCAGAGAAAGAGATGGTAAGAGAGATGCAAGGTGAAGCAGAGAAAAAGATAAGAACAGGAAGTAAAAGAAAGTATTACCAGATCATTTTCGCTGTGGGAAATTTAGACTTGGTGGCGTGGATTAAATCAGTGAGCAATTACTTATATTGATTATGGCTCCGATACCCGACAATTAGTCTAGACATTGACAGGCTTGCACCGTGTACGAAACACAACATTTACCATTCTCTCCGTCGGCCTCAACCACGCACCAAAAGCAGGCCAATTCCGTAGTAATCTTTTATATGAACCTTGAAATTTTAAACCGAGACAGGATACCAAGGGAGCACATTTGCTGAAGTCGACGGCGGGTTTAGTGTTGCAGCGGGCTGCGGGTTTAGTGTTGCAGCGGGCTGCGGTGAGAGTCTAGCCAAGCACTACTTGAGACTCCACCATCCATTGACGGCGCCTAACCCCAGGCAACCTACACTTCCAGTACAAGGAGGTCCGAAGCTTCTCCTAGATACCGTATTGTACCATACTGGAGTACAGCGCATTAATTACCTTTTGTAAAAGGAAACAGCAAAATTGTAGTCAATGAACTGAACACCTGAAAATTATCTAAATAATGACATACTGTGGGGTGGGAGTGGGGGAGAGAATCGTAGCGATAAATCTTAACTCTTAAAAAATATCAGATGAAGACCAAGTTAAAAGCTGAATCTTTTCCTGTTGCCCGCGTATTCTCAGCTGGAATTTATTTCAAGAGTAATCTGGTTGAAGGTAGGTAATCTATTTCAAGCAAGTCCTGGTATCCAATGTCAAAACAGCACTTCATAGATAACTTAATGCCATGATTCAGGATAAGTGAACATGACATGTTTTTATATGGATAATACATTTACAATGAATAGCAGTACTATATACACCTATAGATAGAAAGGATCATAACTATCAGAAAGTAGCCACATCTTACTCAGATATTGTCATGTCTTGTAATAATCTTATCCTACACATAAATGTAATTTATTTGGACACATTTTCAATATCCATGCTCACATATTGTATTCACATAATGTATTTCAATGGGGATATTTGACAAAAATTAATTAAAATTACTGTTCACCCATCATTTACAAATGTTCAATTGCGCATGCCCCGTTGAACTGTCTGAAAGCTTTGCTATGTATTCACCAGTTCTGCTAGTCAGTGTCACGCCTTGTTCTCACCCAAATATTCCTATTCAAAATATCCCCCTAGATCAGTTAAGCAAGTCTAAATTATTGGAGAATCATGTAAAGTATTTCAGGGGCTCCTTGTATGAAATATAATAAAAATCACTATAAGTTTTATATTATTGATTTAGCATACTTTAAGCCTCTGAGACAATGGATTGTCTACAGTGCTGCCATCTCAGCTACAGCCCCTCCCAGCCAGCACATATTACAAGACTCCAGTCGTTTGGACGTAGATTCGGTTCCCACACTGTCAAGTTTTTATGGAGCTCTGCCAGGCAGCATAAAGATGTCAAAATGTTTCGAAAATTTCAAACAAAAGTTCAAAACATATCTGGTTGTTTCCTATGTACTCTTTCTAAACCCTCTACTGTCTTGTGTGTCTGTTGTCATGGATATTCTATAATTTTCTTAACTTAGCACCATTAACAAACTACAAATGTTGGTGGTCATTATTATTATTATTATTATTTTATTATTATTATATAATTTAACTATTAAAATGCGTATTTTAGGGGGCCGAATTGAATCTAAAAATCCAAATTAGACATGAAATAATGCAAGAGACATTGGCGCCATGGCTTTTTCTGGATGTGGTATGACCTAGCTAGACAAGTAGGCAAGCCAGCCTAGAGATGAGTGAACTAAATACATTCTGTGGACATTCTATTCCTAGGCACTTCCTCATGCAATGTTTCACTTAGGCGGACACCAACACTTCCGCAATTTCCTAATTTCTTGGACTAAATGGTGTCTATATTATTCTCAGGAATGTCTGCTTCCTAAACACATAACTGAACTCTGATATCTCCATTCTTAACCTATATCATGGGAATTTAATTTAGAGATTTAGCAATAGGAAGCATAAGTGGGGCAAATTCTATTTTTAGACGTATCTGGTTTAACGATTTTGGTGATAACCATGTAGGTGACATGTGCGTGGCTCGTTGTTATTTGTATGTACCTTACATATCTAGATTTATCACTCAATACTGACTCTAAAAGTATATATGCAGTAAGTAAAATTGATATTTCCTATGAGATATCAATTTGATATCTCCTATGAGAGATCACTTCAAATGTTTGTGATTGGTCAATTCAAGCATTTGACCAAAAAGGTCAACTGCTGCCAAATAGTCTACTGTTGTGATGTCAAGATCATAATAATGTTATGATGTCACAATGCAAATGCCTATCATCTTATTCATTGACTTCCCAGGAAAAACATTTCAAATGTGCAATTTTTCTTCTTAAATAATAAGAATGTTATTGGGTGATACGGTAAATAGAATTTCACCCTTGTGTGTTTATATATCGTTGTTATCCTATTCGTTGATAAAAGCCTCATATTTACATTACTTTCATCAACTCTTAGGATAACAACGATATCAAAACACACTCGGGTGAGATTCTCTATTTATTACATGTGAACCATGCTGAATAACATGATTCATCTCTGAATCAAACAGAAATTTAAGCACACGATCCTAATTAACAGCGTAATAGGATTTTCTCTGGAGTTCTAGTCAACCCAAGGCTTATTACTCATGTTTGCCTATAACCGGAACTTGGACAATTCTGGTTTTCTTTCTGGAATTCTAAAAATAGATCTGACCTACTTAGATTCGCTATTAAATTTGAACATTTGAGAAATTAATCCTTTTAAATTAATTTTTCATATTTTTATAATTTTAAGTTTATAAATATTTTGTATCTGATTTTGATTTAAATTGCATCAACAGCCAAAGAATTTCATAAATCTTTATTAGCAGGGCAACACATATTGTAATATAATCTGAATAAAGGTCAGAGCCTACAAAAAAATTCTTTGTCTGTGACATTTTTGTTTTGGTAACCAGATACGGTCTGAAGAATACAGTGCCAACAGATCATATATTATGAAGATCTATATCTGTAAAACAGAGATGTTCTAGAATGTCGGACTGAAAAGCTAAAGTTCTGAGTTCAAGTCTATCCTGGAGTCCTGTGAAGATCTGGGCATGTGTTGAAGGCTGTGATGTGTGCCAACAATGTACATTTATCACCCACAGTCCATTGGTACCAGCTGTGACATCCATGTCTGAGTTCAACCAGAATTAACCTACTCGCTAGGCTAAACTTTCAATTATCATATCTGCTCAAATTCTGCACAGATTGTGAAGAATTTCTAACATTGTCAAGATATACATGGTTGTTGCAATCTCTTCTCTACCCAACAACAGAGTTCCACGATAATACTGAAATGCTGCATAAAACAGCATCAAACAACAACAAATTTACTCAAATGTTTATATGAAACATACAAAACCCCACAATTTATGAACATGTCATTGTTTTTTGCCATAGTTGGATCATAATCTTTTTCCACAATGTAAATATTTACATCATAATATTAACATTGAATGTAAAGTGATATGTATTTTCTTAAAAAGCATTAAATCATGAACAATTAGTGTGTTTAATAAAATCAATAATTTAATGAATAAATGTAAAATGATATGTATTTTCTTAAAAAGCATTAAATCATGAAAAATTAGTTTATCAAATAAAATCAATAATTTAATTAATTTAACTACATCAAGCATATTTTAAAAATTAATAGGATTGACAAGGGCATTTTTATACATGTAGGCTGTTATTGTGTGTACTGTGGTATACTGTGCATACATATTAACCTTGAATGCATTGATATATAAAATCCTAGAGTTGCTACTCAACACGTTGATATTACTGGAGGCCAACCTTGTATTTCCTGCATACTTGACATACATAATCATGACAAATTCTCTCATTAATGATTGTTGACATAACAATAGTAATAAATATCTCCTAATGAATAGGCTTTGACAACACAAATAAATATAGAACATTGTGAAACACACTTTAACCATATTTATTTGTCCCCATGAACATGTATTTCAATTCAAGCAGTCTCTTTTAAAATTAATATTATTAGGTGAAAATATTGTTTTTTCTCATGGATATTGTGGATAAATATTCTTTTATAAACACCTGTCAAATGGAAAACCTGCTTAATATTTATTTTCTAAAATATTTTCACAGATGGTCTACTGTACGAACGTGCATGCATGTGTCTATTTGTAACTGAAATGATGCAGTTTTGAAAAATGATATTTTCTTTGGAAATGATACACAATTCACCATTTGCCCTATATTTGATATTGACAACAAGTATTTTTGATACTGACAACAGGCCAATGTGACATTGACAACATGTATACATGATATCAACAACATGTATTATTTGATATAGACAAAATATATACGTGATATCAACAACATTTATATTTGATATTGACAAGATGTATATTTGATATAGACAACATGTATATTTGCTATTGACAACAGACATACAGTAGACCTTGCACATAACAGCCTCGCATAAACCAGACACTCACCTATAACGTACTGAATCTGGGAAGTCCCGGTCCCGTCTAACGCTAATTACGGTATATGCGTATAACGGACCGCATGTAACGGACAAAAATAGCCGGTCGCAATTAGTACATTATATGCGAGGTCTACTGTACTTGCTATTGACAAGAGACATCTTGAGGTGCCTATGGCTGGGTGGCTCACCTGGACATATGGCGGTGCACACGGTCTGCTGCGCCGACTCCCCCGTGCACGGCTTTCCTCCGTTGAGTGGCGCAGGGTTGCTGCAGGTTCTCGCCCTCCTCTGTTTTCCTTTCCCACATTTAGCAGAGCAGTCGCTCCACGGACTCCAAGTAGACCAGCCACCATTAACTGTTCACAAACACACCAATATAGCATAAACAATGGAATGAATGCAGTATAGTATGTAAATAGAGTACTGTAAATCATGAAATTAATGCGTCACGAATTTAATGCGACCTCTAGATTTTAGACACCAATAAAATGCAAATGGTCATGTCTCCATACATGTTTTTTACCAGTACTTACCTTTAATGCGCAGCTATTAAATGCGACAATACGGTGGTCAAACTTTTCACATTAATATTCTGCTCGCATTAATTTCATGATTTACAGAATACCAGAATTCATATGTCAAATGTCAGAATTATTGTACAGGACTTGACATAATATTACAGTTTATACAAAAAGATAGACATTAATCACTTATTCATTCCTATTCATAGTCACAGAATTATTTATTCAAGTCATCAGAAATTTAACCATGTACAATTATGAAAACACCAATAACGGTATCCCACAAATGTGTCTCACTATTTTAACAAAATCTTAAACCGCATTTGTACCTTCCACATTGGGGAAAAAAACCTGTTTAAGTGTTTATGATGTTAGGATGAATGTAAGCAATATGATATAGGTCTTCCCTGTTCTGAAACCACCCATGACTAGTGCAGTATTTATCAGTTTACCCCCATCTGGGCCCAGGCCATGCTTATAAACAATTTGATGATGAATGTGGGTCGCTGCAGAGCCATAATACATCATGTTGAAGACTCCCCCTCCCCCAGTTCCCATTTAATCTGGGCTGCCCTTGAATGTTAACATAAACCCACCCTTCAGTATGTCAGATGACCCAGCTTATCTTGCCGTTGTAAACAATAGATGGGCAAAAACCACTCGGTAATTTTCAACATTGTAGAACACTAACAGAAGAAACACAGGATGATTTCGACAGTAATGATGTTTTAAACCAGGCGAACCAAGTTCAGATTTCATTGAAATCCTGAAAATCTTGGGGATTTTGCTCTCTAATTACTAGTACTACAATGTAGGCCTACTCTCAATAGTATGAATGTGGTATAGCTACTGAAAACACTTGTCATATTATGATATGATATGATACTTCAGACGTAAATAACACAATATCAAACTTACTACTCTAGGGTCCGTATGCACAAACGTAGTTCAACCACAGTTTAGGTTAAACTAGGTTTAGGCGACGAGTTATACCACTGTCGGTATGATCCTTAAACTACGTCTGTGCATACGGACCTAGAAGTACTATTTTCAATAAGTATATACCAAAATTTAACATGTATTACATTTAAATGTAAAATGTATATTCAAATCTATACTAAAATATATTGATTGTAAGATCTAGGTGGTGTTCCATTGACAGTATTGGACGCACATTATGGACAGGGGGCTGCTCCTTTCTAGCTGTTCTGTCTGTACTTTCTGTCCGACACATGCATTGGACAGAAAGTACAGACAGAACAGCTAGAAAGAAGCAGCCCTCTAGTCTTTTACGAAGAGTTACCCTCCATTGAATTTAAGAGTAAACGAAAGTTAATTAACATGTCACGGTTTAGTAAACATTACTGGTATTTTATCTGTTAAATTAATTTCATATATTAATTAACAGTTTTCAAACTCTCTTCTTTTCTTTTCTGAACATAAATAAAATAGGTTGGCTAAGACAGCTTCTAAACCAAATACTGTAACAGTTTTGTAATAACAGTTTTGTAATATTTGGATATTTCTTTCCAACAGTGATTAACTGTATAATATAATTAACTGTTTTCAAACTCTCTTCAATCATCATATTTCTAAAATTAAAAAATTAAATTAAAACATTTTAAAATTAAATTTTAAAATACTTTATTCTGAACATAAATAAAACAGGTTGGCTAAGACAGCTTCTAAACCTAATAACAGTTTTGTAATAACAGTTTTACAATATTTGAATATTTTTTTCCAACAGTGATGGACAAGGGGTCTTACCAAACACTGTGAGAACGGCTGAGTCACTGAGCCTCCGACTGGCGGGGTTGATCGCGCCACACGTGTAGTTGCCGGTGTCTTTAAGCCCGGCCTGGTTGATGATGAGGTTACCCTCGCTCGATATGATGAAATTAATTTCCTCCGTGTTGATTTGAATGCCATCCTTCTGCCAAAAAACCTGCAATATCAACAAGATTAATTAGACTCCTTAGTGGCACATTTAGATGCTCTAGAGACGCGATACAAAATAGAATTAGGTCCACGAGTTTGTCTACTTGTTCGGTACTTGCTCGTATTGATCTCAAAGTGGACTGTCCAATCATGTCTAATTTATTTATCTTGTAGTAAATGTGGAATTAGGCAATGACAGCCACTTTGGAAATGAATATGGATTTGATATTTTAATCCATAGTGCTGATATGCATGTAAACTAAATTTGGTAGTTCAATATATGTTAAAACTGTCGACCATCCATGCCCTGGATTGAATATGATATTCCTGTATTGTATGGCAGATACCAAAATTATGTACGTAGTAAGTATTAATAGTCTGAAACAAATTTGTTATTCTTTCAAAATGGCAGTGTACAAGTGAAATTTATAATCCTTTCTCAGTTGTCCCCTATTCAATTCTTTCCAAAGAGGTTATACCTCATTTAACAATCTGAAAGAATTCTAAAACACTCTCCCTTTTGAATACATATTTATTATATAATTATATAATTGTAGGTTCTTACAAATATAAAATATTTTTCAATTCATGCACTTGCTTGACTTTGGGGAAACTCCTCTCATTAAATTTGATTTAATTATTTTTACTGTTGTTTCTCAATGTATGAGTAAAATCTTCAGAAGAAACTTCAGTGTGATACCCCAATTGGACTTCGTTAATACATATTGTTTCAAAAAGTCTTTTTCAGAGTTATTTTCCTTCGTTAATAACACATTAAAACAATTGATGTAAGTAAAGTAACAGTCTATTTATATTTATACACATTCTTGAAAATTACACACAACCAAATAAATCATAATAATTTTAATGTGCATAAACAAATTCTGACATTGTGGTTTGTTTCATGTTCTGAATGTCAAAATAACCTACATGAATCTTCCAGGTATACTTGTATACATACATGCAGCCACCGGAAACAAGGTTAACTTGGAAGCAAGGTTAACATGTTGCAAACAATATTGACTCAATTTAGGTCTTTCGTGTTGATTAAACAAACAACGTAGGCTAATACATTCAACCACTAAATGATACTTGTAGTTGTAATGGTGATTAGAACAGCCTTGAATTAGCGCTACAATTTAACATTAATTAAGGACTTTATTCTATTGGTTTTGGAGTAGACCTTCCGTGCTGATGTTACCTCATCACAAAGGAGTGAGAAATTCCCATAGCAATGTTAAGAAACAATTCACTCATTGTAGTTATTACCGTATGTTATACCACATTCTGTAATTTTTAAATTTCATTTGATGTACAACATATATATTATATTGACATAATAATTATCAGTTTTATTTATTTGGTTTTATAACTCAGATAAAGCACTAGGAGTGGATGATGCTAGATGGACCTCAGGATTTTAAATAAAATAAAAATTTGAATTGGGGTTTAGAGTCGCTTTCTAGAATCTTTCACTAATACCACTTGTCAGTTTATGACAGGAGGAAACCCGCAACATTCGTAGCGCTGAATGTTACAGTAAACCTGCGAGCACCGGCTGGTACTGACAAGACCAAGGATGATGACCTCAGGATTAACAAGACTGTTAGATGTAGACCTCAGAGCCATGAGCACCTGGACCTCATCCTGGTACCTCAACCTCAACCACTACTTATACGTGAATTTACATTCATTGCTGAGGCTCTTCTCTCTGCACTTATCAGCCTTCATTCACTCACAACCACAAAGGCTCAGAAATCCCGTTTAATGCGCAGTTTTCGCACCTACTAATCTTCAAGCCAAGACAAACTATCAGTTTTCTTCCAAATGAATATTTCCTTTCAAGTGTTTCCCCCATATTGGTATCAACCATCAACAAAGAATTTGGCATCAGTAATCAGCGATTTCACCTGTCAGAGGTGTGATGGTCGCTGGAGAATGGCGGACATAGCAAGATGAATGTACACCTGGTGTTGGAAGCCGGTGAGAGGACGGACCGAGGAAATAAGGCAATCCCTCCAGTGTACTTGATACTCGGGCTGGTAATGTAATTGTTGCCGTGTGACATTTTGGTTACAGCTGACGGATGCTCTATAGTTCCCTGGATTGCATTGTTAACTATGGTAATTCTCAGGTAGATCTAATCTTATCTCTAACCAATATCATCAGAATAACTATAAAAAAAAATTATAAAAAAATGGATGGAAGCAAATGTGAAATGATTAAGACTGAAGTTTCTCTGAATAAATATTTCATATTCCTAGTGTATTCTACTGTATTTAATTTTTCTAAAGTTTCAGGTTTCAAATAAAACCATATTATTATTTGTTTATTAATATTTTAATCTAAATAACCGTAAAGTTAAAGGTTAATAAAAATAAACAAATTGAATATATTATAATATTACAAAGAGCCATGTACCTATGTACAAAGAACCGTGTAACCTATTCTCAAAACATTTTTAAGAATCATTAATAACTGTTTGTAGGCTAAGATGTTCATAAGAATGTTTCAAGAATAGGCCCCTATATAAGTATATATCATTGTTTTTTACTTGAGAATTCAAACTAAACATTTAAGATTCTAAAATTATGGTACATAATCATGAGTCATCATTGTTTTTCTTAATTCCCCTCATCAGCTAAACTAAAATGTTCATGATCATACAGCATTTATATATTTGTCATCATGATACTGGATGCATAGAATTCATTTGATATGTTTGATTTGTTTTAGTCTGTGATTTATCCAATTACCAAATAGGTGGGATTAAAACAAACAGAACAGTCAAAACATATTTTACCAGGATCAGACACTGTAAAGCC
Source organism: Lepetodrilus elevatus (assembly GCA_034780755.1). Taxonomy (NCBI): domain Eukaryota; kingdom Metazoa; phylum Mollusca; class Gastropoda; order Lepetellida; family Lepetodrilidae; genus Lepetodrilus; species Lepetodrilus elevatus. Next base: position 10,533 of record JAVCKZ010059174.1, read on the forward strand.
TTATTTATATATTTAGCTAATTTAAGATTGATACAAATTTTATATTAGATCTCAAACAATAGTAGGGAGTTATATATTTTAAAAGAAAGCAGATTTCTTTCTTAGATAAATACATTGTTTGTGATTTTTTAAAACATGTCTTCATTCTTCAAAAGAACAAAAATACTAGACCACACCCATAAAATAATAATGTTTACAACTGCCTGTTATAAAAACATTAACAAATTATTTCAAGATTTGCTGTATGTAGCATTAACATATTGAAAACTTCAGACCAGCAATGCAGAAACGTTATTCAGAATAACATTATTTAAATGTTTATTTAAATGTGGATCAACGGAAATTATGAATAAAATACATTAATTGATTTCATTATAACTAGTAATTCATACAATTTGATAACCATTGTTGTATTTGATTACACTATGTATATCATTCCAAATGTTTTAACTGCAAACAGCATTGAAGTACGGTCATCAGCTAGGATAAATTAACCATAAACAATCATTGTTTATGTAGATATACGTAACATTGGGCAATTATTTTCACATCTGAACATATAAAACACCTCATCAATCTCAATTACAGACTTCTATGCTCTGGCCTTGCTGTACACTTGCTATGGTCATCCGATGTCATTGCAGTGCAAATCTGATGACGCTGTTTTTGACATTAATTACTCCAATTAAATCTTTGTTGACACACCTTGCGAAAAAAAATGTGACATGATTCATTGAATACAGGATCAACAGTGTCCAAAACCCACGTTTGACTCGATATGCTACCATGTTGCCAGGGGATTAGTATCTAGTATAAGAAATATAGTTTGACACGCACATGACTCATTCTTCTAAGATGAATTGTCGCAAATGGGGGAAAGGTTCACTCACTCTAAGATGAAAATTTCTACGAAAACTGGAGCAATTATTTTTTCAGAAATATCTATTTATGAACTTATAGCCATAACTAAAATATAGGAAATTGCCACGTTGAAGTAAAATATATATGTTTGAATCTGATCTCAATGTTACTTATGAAATCCATTTCAATGGCTATGTATTTCATGTAAGTTGGGTAGACAGTAGGTGGAAATAATGTGTACATGTAAGTGCTCTACATATTTACGTTGATGTTTATTTATTCAGACGATGTTATTGCACGAAGAAACACACAGATTCTCCAACACTGACACAACCATATTTTCGCGCAGACACCAAATTACTCTACTTCTTAAACCAGTGATCCTTGTTAGCTAAATATCTTTCTTAATTAAATCCGCAAATATTTTCCACGGTGGTATGGCAAAGAAAACAAAGATGAAATATAGACCAAAACACAAGATTGTACGGAAAAACAAACATGTGATTGCCTAATTTGCATATTTTCTTCTTCACTGCAGAACTGCATTTGCTGCAGATAACATAAAAGCGAACATGCTTAATTGAACAACATGCGGAGTGTACGTCTGTTCCCTTGATTAGATTTATGTTTCAGCTTCAAGACAAATATGCAAAATAATTAAAAGAAGAATGCATAGATAACGATTAAAATGGCAGAGACCGACAAAAATACTTCCTCACTGAACAGGCCACAGATGGGGAGAATATGTGCTCCCTTTCTCACCATAAAGATTCACTGTGATAGTTTAAACACTACGTGCTCCCCTCTGATAATGTCTGTGTAGAAGAATGTACACCTTGAAAGACCTCTTGCCAGAGTCTAGCTTCAGGAATTGTTCTGCTTTGATCCAAGAATGCTCCAGGAAAGCTTTATGTTAGTTGGATGTTGTAAGTCTATTGTCAGATTTTCTTTGCCGGGGCTTTAAGTGGTGTAACCGTATCTACAGTAATCATGCTAATGGCTGGCAAATCAGATGAGTTTATCTTCAAAGGAGATCAGTATTATTTACTTCATGAAAGAGTTGAAGAAAGTTAATTTTCATGGTGACCGACCTATCAGTCAAATTTTGTACTTATTCAGCTCTTGTCAGTACCAGCCGGTGCTCGCAGGTTTACTGCAACATTCAGTGCTACAAATGTTGTGGGTTTACTCCTGCTCTAAACTGACAAGTCGTGATATTAGTGAAAGATTCTAGAAATTGACTCTAAACCCCAATTCAAAAATATAAAAAAAATATTAAAAAATAATGACATGGAAGGTTTTGTTGTGTTTATTTCCCTGAGTAGTATATCTATGATGTAGCTAGTTTTAATGTGTCTGTTGAACCAAGGTAGTATACTATCTATGATATAAAGAAGGTTTTAGTGTGTTTGTTTACCTGAGGTAGAGGTTTTCCATCAGGAGGTAGACACTGAAGTTCTGTAGATGACTCGACTTCAACGCTCATACTCATTGGCTCTCGTTGGAATCGCTTTTTCAAATCTGAAAGAAAATGTTCAAGGATAATTATTCTTCATGTAAATACATAAAATCATTTTATATTCACAGTGTTAGTTGATTATTGAGCTATTGTCTTTGATGCTTCCAGCCTGGCAGTGAACACCTTCATCAATGATTAACTCTCTCCTTGCTGGAGGCAACAGGATATGCCATGAAGAGCAGTGTCTGCACCTTTAACCCTCTCCCTGCTGGACTAGGCAAAAACACTTCTCATTAGGGCACCTCTCGTTGCCTTCAGCATGGGGAGGGTTAACAGCAATTCTACAGCAACCAGTCTGAGCCAAGTGGTCTACGGAACTATTGGAGCCATTTATAAATGTTCTGGGCCCCTATTCTCGAAACTTCTTAAAATCTTCTTAGCTTAAGAACGTGAATAGCTCATGCTATATGTATCCTTACGATAAAGTTAGAACGTTCTTAGGCCAAGAAGATCGTAAGAATGTTTCGAGAATAGGGCCCCTGATTACTTGAAAGAAATTTTTCACAGAATCTTGCAAGCATGAAGAACACTATCATGAAATGTACACACAAACAGTATGTTTTTAGTACTGTTATCTCCGATCTTTCATGAAGGTGATGATGATATATAGTACATAAACATAGCATATCCTCCTGCATGGAATATCATACATACACTGCTGTAATTTGACATAATGGAAATGTCACAGAAGACCATTAATGGATGACACAATCAGAGATATCTCCCAAGTTATGATTGACACATGACATGTCAGTTATGACTAGCAATACAGACATCAAAGGCGATGTACATTGCTCAGCTAATAGCGGCAATAAACACATTCACACAGGAAAGAACAAAAACATTCGGGGTTAACTGAAGGGATATTCCTTTTCTATGCTAATTATTGTAAATCATTACAGGAATTTCTACAGTAACTGTATCATACACTGACATTCATAGCATAGCTCATAAGTAACTGGGTGATTGGTAAGCAGTAGAACTTCTTTGAGAACATCACGATTCTATGCATAAAAAAATATACTAAATTTAATTTGTTTAAATTTAATGGTAAATTTATGTACGTTTATAGTAATTTTATGTGGGAAATGCCAAGCTATTCGTGGTAAAGAATTTGTACAGATGTACGAAAGAATGTAAATAGCCACTCAAAAAAAACCTGTTAATTCCCTAATGACTATTTACATTTTACATGATAGTTATAAATCTTTTAAGAGCAGCTGGACGAAGGGTGTTACTTTAATTAGTCACCTGAACAAAAACATAAAACAAAATCAATACTTGTAATGTCCCTATCTGGACAAAACTCATTAGTTGACATCATTTTATGTTGGATGAACCAATACCATATCACGTCCTTAATGAAAACAGACTAACAATACCCAATGGGGTAATATCAGGTTATTCTTCAAATATCTATTGAAAACATTAAATGTCAAATCCTGTAGAACAACCAGTCGCAGTGATCTGTCTGTATTTGTACTGGAAAGACAGCATGTCTCCTGTAAATGTGGCACTCCAATTTAGAGTATGAAAACATGCAATCTGTATTACTTTGTTCACGAAACCAATTTGATTATTCTATTAAGTTAGCATGCAATAAATAACCCAGTTATTCCCCAGAGATGAGTTCAAAGCTGGATGTGTTACACCCTCCGATTATCAACAAAATACAGCTTGTTACACGGCACAAAAGCACTGTGTATTTAACTAACAAATACGACTACTCCGGTAAATGCATGTATGAAACTCTAATTAGAATTTGACATCACGTTAGAATTTTAAGTGAAATCTCTCGACGTAGATTATAATCAATATCTATATTCTTGTCGCTAGGTATTAAATTCACAGCATGTAATAGTTTCACATGTTGAGTGGGAAAGAGTTTTCCCAAAGTAATCACGTGTTTATGGAGGGAGGGAGGAGTGTAGAGTTAAGTAAGACCTATGAGGTACGGCTGCATAGATAAATCATGAACAGCAACTGCGAGCACTCCACGCTCCACACTCCACACTCCACAGACCATGCAGACCAATAGTCCTGACATGTAAAACTATTTCCTCATCATTCTAAAGCCGCCCAAGATTTCCAAATTACATTCCAGAAACAATATAACATTCCTTTATTTTGAGACTAGCAGATTAGGCAGTCCAAATAAATATCAAAACAAATTTATGACATAAATTCCACTTAGTTTATGCAATAACTTTATGCAATACAAAAATTGTATTGCATAAATTTTGACCATCTACAATATATTTTAGGTTCCATTTGCAGAAAAAAAAACATGTTATCATTATGAATGTATACATACTGGTTCACAAAAAGCTAAAATTATATTTGCTTGGTTGGTTGATTTGAGTTTTAAAGCCACTTTAAAGATTTAAAAGTTTGTATTACATATCTAACATCTAATATGCATGTTCCTGTTTCTGGCATTATCAATACAAAAGGAATCTATGGTACATAAAAGAAAAATCCCACATAACCAGATAATTTGACAAAGTTGTCAGTATAAATACTGACAAGACGAGTCAGCCTACAGAGAATAGAAGGGAGGGAGAAGAAGGTTGGGGGAGTAGAGGTGGGGCATTTAATTCACGTTTCCAACCAATTTTGCTACTTGCCACTTAAATAACTGCAGGTGTGGCTGGATTACACCTACGCAATCAGCAAACTTGGCACGTCAGTCACCCAGGTATATATATAGATATAAACGGCAATGCACAGATGGGAATTATGGAAATATATATATATATATAATGCACAGATGGAATATTATGTATATATATATATACATAATATACATATATATATATATATATATATATATATATATATACCTCCATAATTCCCATCTGTGCATTGCCGTTTAACTTGACTCAGTTTAACCATATCATTCAGCCATGTCA
>JAVCKZ010059185.1:0-30040 GCA_034780755.1 Lepetodrilus elevatus
TCGTAAATTCTAAAAATTCGAACAGCCGCAAATCTAATTATTTTAGAGCGTACGAATAATTAGAGTAATTACGGTATAACGCGTGTGGCATGTCATGGACCCCAACTTCAGTGTTATATCGAGGGAGCACTGTATGTTGAAATTTGTGAAAGTGGGTCCTGGGTGGGTTTTGCATGCAGACCTCGTAGCATGTTGTGCGAGCGTACATATTTAAAACAAAACTGGCACTAGAGTGGAAATTATTTATTTGTCACTGGAAAATCTTCTTGAATCATTTGGCTTATGCTGTCTACAAACATGGATGGAAATTAATTTTAACCTGAAACATTTCCAATGGTAAAGGGTATCCACGTTTCTAGTGTGTTTTACACTAAATTACAGTATAGCTTTCAAGTGAATATTTGTATTGCTAGTAATTAAGTGTTTATCAACAATGCAATAGCCCTAGATTTAATTCAATTTGATACTAGTGCTGGGCCGGTATTCATAAATGGGCTTAAGTCAGTTTTTTGCTATATGTTTGGTCTTCAAAAACTGACTAAGCCCCTTTATGAATACCGGCACTGGTGTTTGGATAGTTATTATCTCACTAAATTGAGTTGGAAATAATGACAGTGTAAATACCAAGTAAATAGGCAGCACATTCACTAAAAGTAAATTTATAATGATATTTTGAAGTGAATAAGTTTGTGTTGTTTGTCTTTTCTGTGGCATTGGTATTATGACATTGTAGGGATTATTGAAAATAATATATGATTTATGGATTATTTTAGAGTCTACACACAAACCATGTACATGGAATAGTAAATATTATATTTATTTAAAAATAATAATGAAAGTAAATTCATTTATGCATTAATTGTTTCAGTAGAGTGCAATTTATACATTCATGTGATTTAAGAATGTCTAGTCATTGTGTGTTATGGATTAGTTAAGGAAGTCTCTCCATGTATGTAAATTATGCCCGATTCGGCAGCGTGACTGATTTTCAATATCTCCCTATTTTCAAGGGGACAATGTAATGTGGGCTTTCCCTGACAATATTGCAAAGAGGTGATTGGCCAAGCCGTGAGTTGAAAACCCTGTAACATTCCAGTTATATTTTAGCTGTGTTCAATATTATGCTCTTGATGCTTATATCTACTTCATGTCTTTTTTTCATTAAAAGATTAATTCAATGTGGAATAAGTACTGCATGCAGCCTAATAATTGTAAATTAGATATTGATATACGAACATACGAACATCCTTCAGTTTAACATGTGTTTTCATGAATGTAAATCTGTCACGATCTTAGATTAAAATGCACGTTTCATTGTGCAAATCTGGTAAGTTTAAAGGTAAATGTATTTTGTTTCTTTTTCTACCATCTGATTTAAGTTTGGTTGAGGACTATGACTATATTTACCAGAAGGAAGTGTGCTTTGTATGTCCAAGCTATTACCTATTGTCCCCAAATTGTTGGGAGCGAGCAGTGGACTGGTCTATTTCCAGGTGGGGGTGGTGACACTGCAGCAAGCCCATGATCTTTAGCCACTGTGTGGAGCTGCATGTAAGAAGCAAGGGGAATCAGGCTAACGCAGTGTGTATCTCCGCAGTGTGTATATTCCCACCTTGAATCTTTTTAACATTTGTATTGTATGCAGATGTCACATGGAAGAACCATCCGTCACTGGGAGTCGATTGCCTCACGATCATGAACTGTTTGAACAATGATTCTCAAATCTGAACTTAAAATTTATTATTTTTTAAAACATTCCATCAAATTATTAAAACGCTACATTTTGAATGTCGCTTAAAAGGGGAAACAAATTAGGGGAGGGGATACATTTTTTAATGCTATCATATTTTTTATTTTTAGTAAGTTTAAATGATTTGAGGATCATGTAATGTTAGATCAAAGCAAAAACAGCTGCAATTATTTTGAGCGAGATACATTGTTAATGTTTGTAATAGCTAGGGATTGATTTAACCTAAGTGCAAAAATAATGTCCACATGTTTAGCTGTATACACTAAATACGGTACCGTTTATTACTGTAGTCTTTGCTTTTGATAATTAAATCATTATTTTGTATATGTTCTCATTACAAAATGTGATTGAATGATTTCACTTTTTTAGTAATAGCATACATACACCAGTTATTGAAATTATTTCGTATTTGTACTCGTTATGTATGGGTGAAAGATTCCCACTGTGATGTTAAACAATAATTCACTCATTCATGAATATCCAGTGTACTAATTATAAGGAAAATTTATGTTATTTTGCATTGCCATAAGCAAGCTAACTTACATGATTTTGATTTTAAAACGTAATTATCATATCTTTGTACGTCTCGAGCATGTTGATATAAATAGGCATGCTCGAACTGTTGTATCTGTTTTTGGTTTGATTTTAACATGCCGTGAGGAGATCGATCGACTTGGCTCTCACGAAAACCAGGTCCCCATGGTTGGGTTTTTGTGTCGGTTTGCATGAACGCTGCCATAACCGTGCTGCTTGCATATTTTAGGCAACAAAGACAGGTACCGTGTGAAGTTCGATGACCCGCGGGTATGTAAGAGCTTCCTCCTGGCCTGCTGTCCGCACGATATCCTGGCTAGCACGGTAAGTGGTACCGCGACCTGACCCCCGTCAAGACATACCTCCACCCCTCCACACACTGGAGGTTGGGTACGTAATAGGTCGTAGTGTCATACATCTGTCGGTGTCCTGCGCGATGCGTCTTGCAGCGGTTAAAATTAACATTTTCGGCGCACTAGTCCTGAGGCTCAGGACACTTGTAGCTACAGCAGATTGTGAGTCTAATTTTAGGCCCCACTCTCCCCACCTCCAAACAACCACCAACTAGTGTTAAGTCCATTACATGAGGCACTTCTTGTGTAATACTTGAGAATATGGTTAGGTAACACTATTGTAGCGATAAACTTTGCCCATGCAACCAGACTTGCTATTGTAGTGGGTACCTAAAATTTGGCTTGAAATCAAATTTGTACCTACAACTATTCTGATCAAAGAGGCCCTATAATAGCAACAAACCTTGGTCTAAGTAAAAGATTCTTGAAAGTAGCTCTTAACCTCTTTGAAAAACAAAACAGAAGGTTTAGGGCTACTTTCTGGATTATTTATTAACAGTAAAAGTCGTATGTTCCAAAATTTACATTGATTGATCTTCAAGTAAGCATCGTTGTGCATTTTGGTTTTGGGGTTGCAGGACTAGTGCAAATTTTTACTGCTGCTTGAGTGTTGGTGCGAGTATGTCGTATCAGGATATGCTTAATAATATTTTCAAAATATGTATTTAAATTATTATCTTGAAAGTTCATTTTTGAGTAGGTGCTGTGTTTTGAATGTTTGTGAATGATAGTGTCGTTGTCAGATCGGCAGTTGTGAAAATATACGGCAATGTTGTTTCAGAGAATGGACCTGGGCGAGTGTCCCAAGATCCACGACTTGGCTCTGCGCGCCGACTACGAACTGGCAGCCAAGGGCAAGGACTACTACTATGACATCGACGTAAGTTAGCTCTTTTTTTTTATATTTTTTTTGGCGTAATCTTGCAGGATTTCGTCACAAATGATTGAAAGATTTCCTGCAGCAATGTTAAATTCCATAATCAAGCATTCATTGCAGGATTTGTTACTCTTTTCTCTTAGGTACAGTGCTCCCTCGATATAACGCCCTTTGACGCACCGCAGATTCGGATACAATGTGGGACCCCATTTAAAAAATAAATATCGAGGGAGCACTGTATTATCTGTTGGTTTCATCACATATGTGAGAACAATTCTCACAACAATATAAATGCGATCCAATGCTGACTGGTGTTGGTCTTGTTTCAGGCGATGGAACACCTGTCTAGCTTCATCAGTGAAGTGGACCGGAAGACGGAGCTGGCCAAGCGGCGACTGAAGGACACCCAGGAGGAACTCAGTGAAGAAGCCAACCAGAAGGTGAGATATTCAGCAGTAGGGTTAGAAGTTAGCGCACACATTTACAACTTTGAACAAGCCAACGGGCTAGTAAGTCAAATAAGAATAGCAATTTCCCTAAAAAGATACTCGCCCATAACAAAAGAAGGTCGGTGCCGGGCGAGGGGGAACTTCTAACCCTGCATAGATGCCATGATGTGGTCCAGAGGTGCCAGTTATAGGGACTTAGGTTGACACGTGAATAGCCCGAGATTTATTCAAAATCCATTGGCATAAACTGGTTATTTATGAATTGACTGTTAAAATGGTGTTGCTCTCCATACAGTAATATTAATATTATTAACTTTACTCTCGCTGCGTCGTAAATCACTAATTCAGTTAATCCATATTAGCTTTGCAGATCGTACATTTCATGCTGTCAGTTACAATAAAAAAAAAAAAAAATATTCATATTTATGTATTTCACAGTCAATATTATGGCAATTTAGTATTTATATTGTTACGTTTCTGAAATACAACATGACAGATAATCTATAATTGTTATGTCACTAATATGCAGTTTTCATTCTGTCAGATATGTTTTAAAATTCTGAATTATTCACAATGGTTGGTGACATTACAGGCAGAGATGATCCACCAGCTTGGGGAACAGATCGGGACCAAGTTGTCGGCGGCCGAGAACATCGGGAACGAAGGAGAAGTGGAGGCCTCTCTTAGGTTGATGGAGGAGGTGGATGATCTAAAGAAGAAGAAAGGCCAGGCGGAGGTGTGTTGACCATGGCTAGATGCTGATTTTGTTAGCGTTAATGCTGCCATGTTAATTGGTGATGGAGCGAACAGATCGAAACTTTAATGATTTTCAAACAAGTGACTGGTAATGCAGGGTTCCACTTTGGTTTCACTTTTTGAGAGTCCCGGGGACCATGTTGATATACTTATCAACTATTTTTATTAATAAAGTGTATCCAAACTTTTTGCGTATGGAACGCAGGATTGCGCATTCGGAGAAACACTGGGTAATGTGTATTGTAGTTGTTTGGAAATAAGGCCAAACTATATTAGTACTAAAGTGGTCATTAATGGTAAGAAACTAAATGAAGTTTGAAATGTGGTTATTATTTTTTTTATGAATATTTATTTTGAATTACGAATTTGCCAGCATGTAGTGTATCATATTTGGGAAAAATGGATGCAAGATTCCAGCGATATTAAACTTCATTATCACTCATATGCCCTATTGGGTGTAGGTATATTTCATATTCATTATATTGTTTCACTATTGAGTCAATAATTTGACCATGCTAATTAGCAACCTCCAAATAAAAAATATAAATTTTCAATCGTATGTATTTTCAACCATTGATTTTCCATAATTAACCTAAAAATTAATTCATGTTTTCCCGGTAACAGACCGAGTTTCGTAACTCGATGCCGGCCTCCAGCTATCAGCAGCAGAAGCTTCGAGTGTGCGAGGTGTGTGGTGCGTACCTGGGCATCCATGATAACGACCGCCGTCTGGCCGACCACTTCGGGGGCAAGCTGCATCTAGGCTTCATCACCATTAGAGAGAAGTTGGACGACTTGAAGGTAGGTGCTTTGTAGCAGGTGTACAGTAATTTTTGTGAAGCAAGCATTAGAATGATGGTTAGGTTTTGTGCATGTATGTAACGTCACCAGTGCAACGATCCTGTGGCACGTTCTACAGTTACTATTGGATAATTGCCTCGATGGTTCAAATGTAAATGTGTCAGATTATGAAAATAATTGTGATCTTTATTATATAGCATCTATAAGCAGATATTACAAGCTACGCTGAGTTAAAAGATCTCAAAAGCACCTCTGAATCTCAATTCTTTTTTTTTTTAAAGGTAGATATTACAACCTATCCCAGTTACACATTATCATCTTGCACCATACTTTATAGTTTGGGTTAGAATATTATTTCTATATGTGTAGAAAATGGTGGCTGATCGACGCACCCAGCGCGAGCAGGAGCGCGAGGAGATGAGGAAAACTCGGGAACTGCGAGAGGAAGAAAACAAGAAGCATCGCCGAAGCCGCAGCAGGAGTCAAAGTCCCAGCCGAGACAAGAGGAGACGATCCAGGAGTCGCAGCAAAAGGCAAGCAGATTGTGTGGCCATCTGTACATAGCCTCTGTTGTTTGGGGGTGCCAGTAGGGTTGTGTTCCACTACTGTCGTAACACTGAGAGTCATAACTTGACATATACATGTTTAGTAGAGAATTTGAACTCTTGTAACACTAATCGTGTACGGGTGAAAGATTCCCGCTGCTCTGTAAAACAATAAATCGCTCCCTGAGTAATGGGGGGTGAACCAAGCTGAGATTCATTTATCGTACCGGACAGAAATTGACTTTTTGCTGCAGTTATGGTAAGATGCATTGGATCACAGGTTTCGGACAGTAACAATAACTATAGCTGTTGCAGGTGTTCTGCTGCGAGAAAAATAATCTTGGAAATGTACCTAAATCCCATTCAGAAGAAATTACATTACATTATTATTAATTTGTCAATTCTGCTTTGCAGGTCACGATCCAGATCCAAGGACCGCAGGTCAAAGAAGAGATCCAGGAGGTCACGCTCACGCTCGAGGTCTCGTTCAAGGCACTCCAGGTCACAGTCAGATTTAGTTTTAACACAATAAATAAATATCCAGTGACCCCCAAAACATTGCGTTCATACTATGATGGACGAAATTTTCTTAGGTGGCATTGTGACGTCACTTTATATATAACGTCATCTATACTTGATGTCGGCAAAATACCAATACGCCGCTTCTAAAATGTAGACTAAAATCATTGATGCATTATGTAAAGACTATTGAATCAAATAATTCCCCACCAATTTGTTATGTTATTTATTTATAAGGATTGACTGGAATATCTTTTGCGTTCGTCGATTCGAGTTATAAACGTAAAAACCGATGTGCAAACTTTTGTATGAACTGCTTTGCGGATTCATACATTTTGCACATTGGTTTTTACGTTCATACCTCGATGAACGCAAAAAGATATTCCAGTCAATCCTTAAATACATCGCGCAGAAGCATTAATTTTAGAAATTGCAAACTGCTACAAGTTCATGAACTATCGGCTATTGCAACATTCTGAAACAACAAGTGAAATAATTTGAAAGGGGCTCCAAAAAAAAGAAAAGATTTTTTTTTTAAATATATAAAAATCGCTGACTGCTAAAAAGAAATACCTGGACATCGCACCACATTCAATATATTCTATCCTTAACATTCACACTCAAATGTTTGCTGTAAATTATGAAAGGTCAAATGTGTAGTTTCTGTAATCTTATAAATTTCAGAAATTCAAGATGGCGGTCTAAAGCGTAAAAATGTTATTGGATGTGTAGATCTTTTTTTTTTTACTTTCAGGAAGCACCGTTCTAGATCCAGGTCCAGGCGTTCTCACAGCAAGTCGAGACGATCACGTTCTCGCGGGCGGAGGTCGAGGTCTCGCAGCCGGTCACGGCGGTCGAGGTCCCGGAGCAGGTCGAGGAGGAAGCACAAGAGGAGGACGCGCTCACGTTCTTCCTCCAGGAACAGGAACAGGAGGAGTAAGAGCGCGGAGAAGAAGAGGAAATCAAGATCACACTCCAGGGAGAGTAACCATGCAACTGAGTGAGTGAGAGACAGACACACCGCTTAATTCTGCATATATGTAAGTTCCTTGGTGTATTCGAAGGACTATGGTTGCAATATGTTGTGAATGGTTAGTTGTACATTCTAAACTGTGATATAAGTGAAAGAATCTTAAAAGCGGCTCTAAAGCTCAATTAACAAAAAAATATAATTTGTAAATAAAAAATATTGCAGTTCAGTACTATTGGGGCTAAATCCGATATAGAGAAAAAAATAGCACTGCTTAGATTTGATCCATTATTCTAGCATTAGCATACCTTCATACAGTCAATGTTTATCAAAACCTCACTAAACTGACATCAAAATGAGTAAAACATTACACTAGAACCTGAAGAATTCTACATGGAGTTTGTGAATCTGTATTGTTCATCATAGGACAGATGAACACAGATCAGCTTCACAACACATAGCAACTGCAACATCATATACATATTTGCAGTTGCTACATGTTTGCAGAAGCTACATGTACAGATAGCTGGTCATGCAATCTGCTGATCTCTAGTGAATGATGCAGAATTTATTTTATCAGTTACAAAATCTACATAGACTTCTTCAGATTCTAAGAGTGTACACCAGTCGTGAAGGTTTTATAATTTCTGATGTCTGTTTTCATTGGTAGGCCTGCTTGTTCATTATCGTGCCATTTCTGTTGGCAAACCATTACTATTCTTGCTATTTGCCCATTTTTAGTTATTTAAATTTTTCAGAAATGTTATTATCTTCACGTATTAATTTGAGTTTTGTGCATATTTTATCTCGAGCACATCCTGTTTCTTGCGTTGCAAATGGGTGAAAGATTCCCACAACGACGTTAAACTCCATATTCATTCACTACTGTTTCTTGCACTTATATTTATGATATTTGTTTTGTTGATATCTAAAGATTATATATTATTTTGTTTTTCAGACTTGGTAAGAATGAAGACAATTGTGCTGAAACTGAGGTTGACAAATAGATGCAGTGGCCTAGGAACCTGTCATAATAGAAAAATAACTTTCACTTTATGTACAGTTTACTGTTGCTGTTTATTTTTGAATCTGTTCATTCTCCTAGTCTTACAATTATATATATTTTATAAAGAATTAACAACTTTGGTGCAGCTGAAGCCACTACTGGGCACCGGAAATGTTGATTGATCAGTTGTGCACACGATGGACTCGCAGTACATTTTCTGTTTATCTTTATAGTATATCTTCAGATTAAATCTTATGTCACATTAACGCTCTCCATGGTGTAGGCAACGAGAGATGCCCTAAAGAGCAGTGTTTGTGCCTAAGCTGGCAGGGAGGGCTAGGGTAGGGAGAGTTGTTTTATATTTATGGACATTAATACGACAAGCTTGTGTGAAGCGTTGAGTTTAGAAGCATAATCAAAATTTTCTCAATGATTAGTGGTCCCCAAAATTATGGAACATTTTTTAGGTCGATTTGGAAATACATTCTCACAATAAATTTGTAGTTTCATAATGTTGGGGCCTGGGCCCATATTCTCGAAACTTCGTAAGTCATAAGAAGTTCATAAGTACAAGTGATGGTAACTAAGAATTTGCCAAACTGGGTTTTTGCTTATGTTAATTTTTTAAGAGATCTATACTCACTAAGAAGTTCTTAGCTAAGAAGTTTCGAGAATACAGGCCCAGGGGGCCTATTCTCGAAACGTTCTTACGATCTTCTTAGCCTAAGAACGTTCTTAACCATGGGCTAGTCACGATCTTAAGCTAAGAAAATCTTGAGAAGTTTCGAGAATAGGGGCCCAGGTCTTTAATAGTAGACTATTGTCTGTTCAATATGTTTAATTTTGTTAAAGATATTGTATCACAGATTGCATTGTTTTGTAAGCCATTCTTCATAGTACCTGGCGAATTTTGTTGCACAAGGTTTCAACATATATTATATTTCAAATTACCAAAATTAATGTTTGTGAATGAAAATTCTATTGCATGCAAATAAACTTTTACAATTGTGCTTGGAATATTTGAAGTTTTTCAAAATTTGCGAGCTGAATATTGTATGCAATTTGAGAGATTTAGCTGTGATACTATGTCTTTAAATAATATTATAGGTTTTCACTTATTTTCTAGTGGTGTACACTGTGTATGTTTTCATTCACAAAGTTAAACACTGCTGAATTTTCATGATAATACCAATTTATTGTCGCAGTCTTGACCAAAACCAGCTTCATGACTTACTCAAACTAGCGATTCAGATCCTACATTATTGTACATTTACTACAGCTAGGTATTAACAAGATATGTTCCTATTTAGATTAGTTTTAATTATTGTAGACTATTCTGGAAGAAAATTCCATTTGCTCATTGATGTTTCATATCTAGTTTCTTATTTTGCAAACTGGAATAAATATTGGAATTTCCCTCTTTGAGATGGATTATATAAAGGATATTTAAATAGTTGTACGTCAATAATGAAATCACAAATGTTTTAAAATAAACTTATGTAATTCTATTGAATGGCTTTCTTGATTTTATTTATTCATATTTGAAAATTGGCATGAGCTGAAAGATCTACACAGATATTAGATTCGGATTTTAGTTAAGATTCACTTCCAAGATTATTTCACTCGTAGCACTGGCTGCGTTTGTGATCGCCTGCAAAGCGCCATTTAGTGTACACTGGTCAAGTCGTCTAAATTCAGCTGACCAACAAATTAATCGAGTTTGCTTACATGACCAACAGCATAAAAAGTATTTCATATTAATGCATTAACAATGAAGCCAACTCCAAGCTATATGTATATGGAGGTACATTGGGTAGCGCCGTGTTTGTGCTCTGGAAGCAGGGAGTCGCTAACCTGCATTGCCTCAGTTTTAGAATTGCAAACGTGACACTTCAGTATCGCTTTGAGAAAGGGAAGTAACTCCAGGGGTAACGGACTAAGGCACATTTCTTTTATTGGTGCCGGTCTAGTAGCTGCGGCCAGTGAGATGCCTTGCATGAATTTAGGGCATTATCCGTATAACAGTTACAGGGAGTAATATATGTTATGTTGAATCGTATGACCTGTTGGAAGAGGGTGTGGCTGGTACTGAAGGGACTAAAGTACAAGATAATACAGTAGACATTGCATATACCGGCCTCGGATAAACCAGACACTCGCCTATAACGGACTGAATCTGAAGTCCTGGGCCCGGTTGTATGAAACTGCCATTAATTAATGACGTGATTAGCCATTATTCTTGCACTGACTTTCAATGCTAGTGTAACGTCACATTAGTTAATGGAGGTTTAACGACACGTTAACGACGCATTAACTTTTCATACAACTGAGGCCTGGTCCAGTCTTGATGCTAATTACGGCATATAACAGACAAAAATAGCCTGTCCCAATTAGTGTGTTATATGCGAGGTTTACTGTAGTTTATTGTCGGAGGATGATACCCAATGATGTGAAGACAGCACTTCTTGTCATGATTTCTTTGAAAATGCAACATTCATGCTAGGGCAGGTTTCAAACTGGATCTTTTAGTTTGTGTTGGATGCACCAGTTGGATCACTTGGCAAATTTGGAATGAGCATACTGTTGAATTTGTCATAGTATTTCAGTAATTTGTGTATAGGAGAGATCTGCGGGTGTCCTCAATTTCCTGGGGAGTATTTTTAATAGAACCCAACCTCTCGTCCTATAATAAGGACTGTGTTTCACAAAAGGGTTGTATATTTATGTCGGACGTAAAGCATGCAGTACTGTGCTCATCTCTGGCGTAATTTACACCACTTTCGTGAAACGCATTCCAGGTACCTCATTCCCTGTTGGCTGAACAGATATTTTGTAACTAAGCCACATGTCGTCACTACCAAGTTTTACAGACGGTATTGGACAGGAACAAATCCTAGCTACTCTCAGGTCGCCCATCCACGAACCAACCAAATTCCATTGTAACCAGAATGGTCTAAACAAAAAATAATAGCACATGGAAATTGATGACTTTGTATTCTTTTTAAGTATTTACACACAATCACTACTACAGTATTTTCAACAAGAAATGTTCACTGCTTATCAGTGCACACTACCATCACGCAATAAATATTGTCCCATGTTATTCATGTCCATCGTAAAATTTCGATAAGAAATCTGTTGGCCGTGGCTCTTCGCTATCGTGGAAATATTTCATTATGTGTGTTTTCTGTTTCCAAATCTTGGCCGTCTCTACCAAGTCCATCTGACCCTGTAAAAGCAACAAATATTTGAAAAGCACATTAATAATGCATTGATCTATCAAGAATGCATACCATCTTGTCCATTTGGGTATGATTCTGGGTATCGTTTCTCGAAGCTCTCTTTCCCCATAGCTAATACATTGCTAAGAGAGTGGGATAATGGTCCCTTAGCGGCTAAGAGAGCTTCGAGAAACAATACCCAGTACATTAGTTGGGTTTTTAAAAATATATTATTATTAATTTTATTAATTGGAATTTAGAGTCGCTTTCAAGATTCTTAAAAACTTATATCATGGCTTGTTTTATTAAAAATGAATACATGTATTACTAAAAATAATATATACTTTAGTAAAAAAATCTCTTATCTAACTCCAACTGATATACATAATAGTTTATTAAATAATATATGTAATAATAATAAATGTAAAGAAATATTGAATATTTGTTACACTAACCTTGATTACCAAAATATCCATAACTCTAATGTCGCTGACATGTTTGTTTTTGAGAAATTCTTCTCTCAGCTTGCTTCTTCCTTGTGCAACACTGATAGGGATGTCAAAGTCTTTTACTGAAATAAATTATTAACATGGTGAGCTTTTATAGAATCTTTGGGCAAGTGACCTCTTGACTGGGTCACCCTTTAAATTCGAACACTGGTATTGTATAAAAGTAAAAAGTCGAAGGATGAAATGAGAGTGATTTTGTTGCTTGGCAGCTGGTATCATCGACCCATACACTACGATACGTGCAACAAATTATCAAATGGCTATGTTGTTTTTTTTGTATTGAGGCCTTGCATCGTGGCCTTCCGTGGGTGGCAAAACAATGTGATTTTCCGTCGTTGTTCGACGTCGCCAGATTGTTTTCTGCCACCCAAGCGATTGTTCCATGCATGGCCTCATATTGGGGTTTAGAGTCGCTTTCTAGATCATTTCACTAATATCACGACTTGTCAGTTTAGGGCAGGAGGAAATCTGCAACATCCATAATGCTGAATGTTGCAGTAAACCTGCGGGCACTGGCTGGTACTGACTAAGGATGACAACTGCATTGCCATTCTACAGATGGTGCATCCTATCAACATCACATCAGAAAAAGGTTGGCCCTATTTATGTTTGCCGGGCAGAGATCATGCTATAGCTATATCACTCTTCACCGGCCGGAGAAGTGAGTACAGCTCAGCATAATCACTGCCCGGCTATAAATAGGGCCAACAGAAAAAGGCTGATGACAGGGCTCCAGGAACAGGATTTAAATCACCCATTTCTGACAAGGCTAGAGAAATCTTGAGCTAAAAGGTGTTGTCAATTCTATCTGGTTGAGGGCAAAATAACTGTTAAACAGAGGGTGAAACGTCGTAGTACAGTCGGTCTTTAATGGTAAGTCACCCCTCAACAGACCGATGTCTAGCTCATGATATATTACAATATTTACAGGAATATAGGAAGTTAGGAATATAAGTAATTACATTTATTTTTTTACTAATTTGTCTTATGAATACTGCTATTAAAAAAAAAAAGTATAAACAATGTTATTCTGACATAACTTCGTTCTGCATCTCCATATTTTGAGTCGACTCATTTGACCTTCTATGGACGAGTTATTTCCCTTAGAAAAGCTGTTTATGTATTTGTTCGTCTTTTACTCATAGACGGATCATGATTGATGTGATGCATCATTGCATTATCTACATAGCAGATACTCTCACTGTCGGAATGAACAGATCAACAGATTTAGGATGTTGTTGACAATATTTGGTGAACAAAAATATCCAAATTTTCAAAGAGCTGCCTAGCACTAATGAATTTAACAGATCAGAGTGTATATGCCTGGTGGTATACATACCAACGTATGGTATTTGTCTATACCATGCTTTGTACAGATTGAATACCCTCCTCTTTGCCTCTTTCCTGTCAACAGAGAGGATTGGTTTAACTTGTTTCACCCCTTGCTGGACTGCACGAGCGGCCATCTTGGGACGGGTGCATGTAAAACTGTGAACATTGGATATTTTACGGATAGCTACTGAATATTCATAAACATATATAAATAATCATAAGTTAGGAGCTTCTACTGTTATTATATTAAGTAGATTATAATACATCTATTTGATGTTTATTTTAACTGATAAATTACAAATGTGTAGCTTATTTGCTATTGCTAAGTTATTTATTTACTTAATTTTGAGATACATGAAGCGTTCGTATAATATAAACACAACATCTACTTCCCTGAAAAAAATAAAATGAACTGTCAAAACACATTTTGTCTGTGCATATTTATAATATTTTAATTTGTTAATATACTCTTGTTTATAATGGCTGTCAACCATAAGTTATTTGTTATTACATGTAATACTTTACTGAACAAATAAGGCATATACGACTGTATTGATTATTTCTCTTTTGTAAATAATTGAAGTATTTTTAATCACATTGCGAACCATGTACACGTCGGTAGATACTAATTTGGCCTCAGTAATGTTTGGTTCCTGGTGTTTACAGTAGTGCTTAATTAAAACAAGTATTACCCATTACCTATTAATTATGATAAGTTTGACATTGTAAGATCACGTTGGAAAAATAGCTAGCATATCGTAATTAAGAGACACGAGCACGTTGTTGAACTTGCATTGTGCGACTCACATATTCTATCCAGGCTTCTATATAGGTATGCTGTAAGCTGGTCGACTAGAGCTTAAAAGTATTGCATTGTTGACATCCACACCCGTATGTGACAGCTAGGCCTACATGAAGCAACATATCATCCACACTGAATCAACTATTGAATATAAACAGTAAAACATAGACTTTATATACCTATACGGTATACATTATGGGTTTATATTGACAGTAACCTAGGTGTCAATGTAAATTATACCCCCACCTCGACGTGAAATGACAAAAGCATCGTCAAAATGTAATAACATGAAAACATAGGTTATCCTAACCTTCATCAGTAATGTTGTACTTTACTCTTTTAAAGTTGGTATAGAAAGTTCGTTAAATGTCGTTTTATTAAGACCCGAGTCCTTTATTTAAATAATAATTCAGTATGATTTGGATGGGGATAAATTAAAAGAACTTGAAGTGTATATATATTGAAATTGAAATGTATAGGATGATCCTAGTAACCTATTATTCCCCCAAACGTTTATTTGAGCAGTTATATATATATAGTAGTAATAGTAGTAGAAATGTTACGCACATTTATATGTTTATTTGAGCAGTTATATATATATAACTGCTCAAATAAACATATAAATGTGCGTAACATTTCTACTACTATTACTACTATATATATATAACTGCTCAAATAAACGTTTGGGGGAATAATAGGTTACTAGGATCATCCTATACATTTCAATTTCAATATATATACACTTCAAGTTCTTTTAATTTATCCCCATCCAAATCATACTGAATTATTATTTAAATAAAGGACTCGGGTCTTAATAAAACGACATTTAACGAACTTTCTATACCAACTTTAAAAGAGTAAAGTACAACATTACTGATGAAGGTTAGGATAACCTATGTTTTCATGTTATTACATTTTGACGATGCTTTTGTCATTTCACGTCGAGGTGGGGGTATAATTTACATTGACACCTAGGTTACTGTCAATATAAACCCATAATGTATACCGTATAGGTATATAAAGTCTATGTTTTACTGTTTATATTCAATAGTTGATTCAGTGTGGATGATATGTTGCTTCATGTAGGCCTAGCTGTCACATACGGGTGTGGATGTCAACAATGCAATACTTTTAAGCTCTAGTCGACCAGCTTACAGCATACCTATATAGAAGCCTGGATAGAATATGTGAGTCGCACAATGCAAGTTCAACAACGTGCTCGTGTCTCTTAATTACGATATGCTAGCTATTTTTCCAACGTGATCTTACAATGTCAAACTTATCATAATTAATAGGTAATGGGTAATACTTGTTTTAATTAAGCACTACTGTAAACACCAGGAACCAAACATTACTGAGGCCAAATTAGTATCTACCGACGTGTACATGGTTCGCAATGTGATTAAAAATACTTCAATTATTTACAAAAGAGAAATAATCAATACAGTCGTATATGCCTTATTTGTTCAGTAAAGTATTACATGTAATAACAAATAACTTATGGTTGACAGCCATTATAAACAAGAGTATATTAACAAATTAAAATATTATAAATATGCACAGACAAAATGTGTTTTGACAGTTCATTTTATTTTTTTCAGGGAAGTAGATGTTGTGTTTATATTATACGAACGCTTCATGTATCTCAAAATTAAGTAAATAAATAACTTAGCAATAGCAAATAAGCTACACATTTGTAATTTATCAGTTAAAATAAACATCAAATAGATGTATTATAATCTACTTAATATAATAACAGTAGAAGCTCCTAACTTATGATTATTTATATATGTTTATGAATATTCAGTAGCTATCCGTAAAATATCCAATGTTCACAGTTTTACATGCACCCGTCCCAAGATGGCCGCTCGTGCAGTCCAGCAAGGGGTGAAACAAGTTAAACCAATCCTCTCTGTTGACAGGAAAGAGGCAAAGAGGAGGGTATTCAATCTGTACAAAGCATGGTATAGACAAATACCATACGTTGGTATGTATACCACCAGGCATATACACTCTGATCTGTTAAATTCATTAGTGCTAGGCAGCTCTTTGAAAATTTGGATATTTTTGTTCACCAAATATTGTCAACAACATCCTAAATCTGTTGATCTGTTCATTCCGACAGTGAGAGTATCTGCTATGTAGATAATGCAATGATGCATCACATCAATCATGATCCGTCTATGAGTAAAAGACGAACAAATACATAAACAGCTTTTCTAAGGGAAATAACTCGTCCATAGAAGGTCAAATGAGTCGACTCAAAATATGGAGATGCAGAACGAAGTTATGTCAGAATAACATTGTTTATACTTTTTTTTTTTAATAGCAGTATTCATAAGACAAATTAGTAAAAAAATAAATGTAATTACTTATATTCCTAACTTCCTATATTCCTGTAAATATTGTAATATATCATGAGCTAGACATCGGTCTGTTGAGGGGTGACTTACCATTAAAGACCGACTGTACTACGACGTTTCACCCTCTGTTTAACAGTTATTTTGCCCTCAACCAGATAGAATTGACAACACCTTTTAGCTCAAGATTTCTCTAGCCTTGTCAGAAATGGGTGATTTAAATCCTGTTCCTGGAGCCCTGTCATCAGCCTTTTTCTGTTGGCCCTATTTATAGCCGGGCAGTGATTATGCTGAGCTGTACTCACTTCTCCGGCCGGTGAAGAGTGATATAGCTATAGCATGATCTCTGCCCGGCAAACATAAATAGGGCCAACCTTTTTCTGATGTGATGTTGATAGGATGCACCATCTGTAGAATGGCAATGCAGTTGTCATCCTTAGTCAGTACCAGCCAGTGCCCGCAGGTTTACTGCAACATTCAGCATTATGGATGTTGCAGATTTCCTCCTGCCCTAAACTGACAAGTCGTGATATTAGTGAAATGATCTAGAAAGCGACTCTAAACCCCAATATGAGGCCATGCATGGAACAATCGCTTGGGTGGCAGAAAACAATCTGGCGACGTCGAACAACGACGGAAAATCACATTGTTTTGCCACCCACGGAAGGCCACGATGCAAGGCCTCAATACAAAAAAAACAACATAGCCATTTGATAATTTGTTGCACGTATCGTAGTGTATGGGTCGATGATACCAGCTGCCAAGCAACAAAATCACTCTCATTTCATCCTTCGACTTTTTACTTTTATACAATACCAGTGTTCGAATTTAAAGGGTGACCCAGTCAAGAGGTCACTTGCCCAAAGATTCTATAAAAGCTCACCATGTTAATAATTTATTTCAGTAAAAGACTTTGACATCCCTATCAGTGTTGCACAAGGAAGAAGCAAGCTGAGAGAAGAATTTCTCAAAAACAAACATGTCAGCGACATTAGAGTTATGGATATTTTGGTAATCAAGGTTAGTGTAACAAATATTCAATATTTCTTTACATTTATTATTATTACATATATTATTTAATAAACTATTATGTATATCAGTTGGAGTTAGATAAGAGATTTTTTTACTAAAGTATATATTATTTTTAGTAATACATGTATTCATTTTTAATAAAACAAGCCATGATATAAGTTTTTAAGAATCTTGAAAGCGACTCTAAATTCCAATTAATAAAATTAATAATAATATATTTTTAAAAACCCAACTAATGTACTGGGTATTGTTTCTCGAAGCTCTCTTAGCCGCTAAGGGACCATTATCCCACTCTCTTAGCAATGTATTAGCTATGGGGAAAGAGAGCTTCGAGAAACGATACCCAGAATCATACCCAAATGGACAAGATGGTATGCATTCTTGATAGATCAATGCATTATTAATGTGCTTTTCAAATATTTGTTGCTTTTACAGGGTCAGATGGACTTGGTAGAGACGGCCAAGATTTGGAAACAGAAAACACACATAATGAAATATTTCCACGATAGCGAAGAGCCACGGCCAACAGATTTCTTATCGAAATTTTACGATGGACATGAATAACATGGGACAATATTTATTGCGTGATGGTAGTGTGCACTGATAAGCAGTGAACATTTCTTGTTGAAAATACTGTAGTAGTGATTGTGTGTAAATACTTAAAAAGAATACAAAGTCATCAATTTCCATGTGCTATTATTTTTTGTTTAGACCATTCTGGTTACAATGGAATTTGGTTGGTTCGTGGATGGGCGACCTGAGAGTAGCTAGGATTTGTTCCTGTCCAATACCGTCTGTAAAACTTGGTAGTGACGACATGTGGCTTAGTTACAAAATATCTGTTCAGCCAACAGGGAATGAGGTACCTGGAATGCGTTTCACGAAAGTGGTGTAAATTACGCCAGAGATGAGCACAGTACTGCATGCTTTACGTCCGACATAAATATACAACCCTTTTGTGAAACACAGTCCTTATTATAGGACGAGAGGTTGGGTTCTATTAAAAATACTCCCCAGGAAATTGAGGACACCCGCAGATCTCTCCTATACACAAATTACTGAAATACTATGACAAATTCAACAGTATGCTCATTCCAAATTTGCCAAGTGATCCAACTGGTGCATCCAACACAAACTAAAAGATCCAGTTTGAAACCTGCCCTAGCATGAATGTTGCATTTTCAAAGAAATCATGACAAGAAGTGCTGTCTTCACATCATTGGGTATCATCCTCCGACAATAAACTACAGTAAACCTCGCATATAACACACTAATTGGGACAGGCTATTTTTGTCTGTTATATGCCGTAATTAGCATCAAGACTGGACCAGGCCTCAGTTGTATGAAAAGTTAATGCGTCGTTAACGTGTCGTTAAACCTCCATTAACTAATGTGACGTTACACTAGCATTGAAAGTCAGTGCAAGAATAATGGCTAATCACGTCATTAATTAATGGCAGTTTCATACAACCGGGCCCAGGACTTCAGATTCAGTCCGTTATAGGCGAGTGTCTGGTTTATCCGAGGCCGGTATATGCAATGTCTACTGTATTATCTTGTACTTTAGTCCCTTCAGTACCAGCCACACCCTCTTCCAACAGGTCATACGATTCAACATAACATATATTACTCCCTGTAACTGTTATACGGATAATGCCCTAAATTCATGCAAGGCATCTCACTGGCCGCAGCTACTAGACCGGCACCAATAAAAGAAATGTGCCTTAGTCCGTTACCCCTGGAGTTACTTCCCTTTCTCAAAGCGATACTGAAGTGTCACGTTTGCAATTCTAAAACTGAGGCAATGCAGGTTAGCGACTCCCTGCTTCCAGAGCACAAACACGGCGCTACCCAATGTACCTCCATATACATATAGCTTGGAGTTGGCTTCATTGTTAATGCATTAATATGAAATACTTTTTATGCTGTTGGTCATGTAAGCAAACTCGATTAATTTGTTGGTCAGCTGAATTTAGACGACTTGACCAGTGTACACTAAATGGCGCTTTGCAGGCGATCACAAACGCAGCCAGTGCTACGAGTGAAATAATCTTGGAAGTGAATCTTAACTAAAATCCGAATCTAATATCTGTGTAGATCTTTCAGCTCATGCCAATTTTCAAATATGAATAAATAAAATCAAGAAAGCCATTCAATAGAATTACATAAGTTTATTTTAAAACATTTGTGATTTCATTATTGACGTACAACTATTTAAATATCCTTTATATAATCCATCTCAAAGAGGGAAATTCCAATATTTATTCCAGTTTGCAAAATAAGAAACTAGATATGAAACATCAATGAGCAAATGGAATTTTCTTCCAGAATAGTCTACAATAATTAAAACTAATCTAAATAGGAACATATCTTGTTAATACCTAGCTGTAGTAAATGTACAATAATGTAGGATCTGAATCGCTAGTTTGAGTAAGTCATGAAGCTGGTTTTGGTCAAGACTGCGACAATAAATTGGTATTATCATGAAAATTCAGCAGTGTTTAACTTTGTGAATGAAAACATACACAGTGTACACCACTAGAAAATAAGTGAAAACCTATAATATTATTTAAAGACATAGTATCACAGCTAAATCTCTCAAATTGCATACAATATTCAGCTCGCAAATTTTGAAAAACTTCAAATATTCCAAGCACAATTGTAAAAGTTTATTTGCATGCAATAGAATTTTCATTCACAAACATTAATTTTGGTAATTTGAAATATAATATATGTTGAAACCTTGTGCAACAAAATTCGCCAGGTACTATGAAGAATGGCTTACAAAACAATGCAATCTGTGATACAATATCTTTAACAAAATTAAACATATTGAACAGACAATAGTCTACTATTAAAGACCTGGGCCCCTATTCTCGAAACTTCTCAAGATTTTCTTAGCTTAAGATCGTGACTAGCCCATGGTTAAGAACGTTCTTAGGCTAAGAAGATCGTAAGAACGTTTCGAGAATAGGCCCCCTGGGCCTGTATTCTCGAAACTTCTTAGCTAAGAACTTCTTAGTGAGTATAGATCTCTTAAAAAATTAACATAAGCAAAAACCCAGTTTGGCAAATTCTTAGTTACCATCACTTGTACTTATGAACTTCTTATGACTTACGAAGTTTCGAGAATATGGGCCCAGGCCCCAACATTATGAAACTACAAATTTATTGTGAGAATGTATTTCCAAATCGACCTAAAAAATGTTCCATAATTTTGGGGACCACTAATCATTGAGAAAATTTTGATTATGCTTCTAAACTCAACGCTTCACACAAGCTTGTCGTATTAATGTCCATAAATATAAAACAACTCTCCCTACCCTAGCCCTCCCTGCCAGCTTAGGCACAAACACTGCTCTTTAGGGCATCTCTCGTTGCCTACACCATGGAGAGCGTTAATGTGACATAAGATTTAATCTGAAGATATACTATAAAGATAAACAGAAAATGTACTGCGAGTCCATCGTGTGCACAACTGATCAATCAACATTTCCGGTGCCCAGTAGTGGCTTCAGCTGCACCAAAGTTGTTAATTCTTTATAAAATATATATAATTGTAAGACTAGGAGAATGAACAGATTCAAAAATAAACAGCAACAGTAAACTGTACATAAAGTGAAAGTTATTTTTCTATTATGACAGGTTCCTAGGCCACTGCATCTATTTGTCAACCTCAGTTTCAGCACAATTGTCTTCATTCTTACCAAGTCTGAAAAACAAAATAATATATAATCTTTAGATATCAACAAAACAAATATCATAAATATAAGTGCAAGAAACAGTAGTGAATGAATATGGAGTTTAACGTCGTTGTGGGAATCTTTCACCCATTTGCAACGCAAGAAACAGGATGTGCTCGAGATAAAATATGCACAAAACTCAAATTAATACGTGAAGATAATAACATTTCTGAAAAATTTAAATAACTAAAAATGGGCAAATAGCAAGAATAGTAATGGTTTGCCAACAGAAATGGCACGATAATGAACAAGCAGGCCTACCAATGAAAACAGACATCAGAAATTATAAAACCTTCACGACTGGTGTACACTCTTAGAATCTGAAGAAGTCTATGTAGATTTTGTAACTGATAAAATAAATTCTGCATCATTCACTAGAGATCAGCAGATTGCATGACCAGCTATCTGTACATGTAGCTTCTGCAAACATGTAGCAACTGCAAATATGTATATGATGTTGCAGTTGCTATGTGTTGTGAAGCTGATCTGTGTTCATCTGTCCTATGATGAACAATACAGATTCACAAACTCCATGTAGAATTCTTCAGGTTCTAGTGTAATGTTTTACTCATTTTGATGTCAGTTTAGTGAGGTTTTGATAAACATTGACTGTATGAAGGTATGCTAATGCTAGAATAATGGATCAAATCTAAGCAGTGCTATTTTTTTCTCTATATCGGATTTAGCCCCAATAGTACTGAACTGCAATATTTTTTATTTACAAATTATATTTTTTTGTTAATTGAGCTTTAGAGCCGCTTTTAAGATTCTTTCACTTATATCACAGTTTAGAATGTACAACTAACCATTCACAACATATTGCAACCATAGTCCTTCGAATACACCAAGGAACTTACATATATGCAGAATTAAGCGGTGTGTCTGTCTCTCACTCACTCAGTTGCATGGTTACTCTCCCTGGAGTGTGATCTTGATTTCCTCTTCTTCTCCGCGCTCTTACTCCTCCTGTTCCTGTTCCTGGAGGAAGAACGTGAGCGCGTCCTCCTCTTGTGCTTCCTCCTCGACCTGCTCCGGGACCTCGACCGCCGTGACCGGCTGCGAGACCTCGACCTCCGCCCGCGAGAACGTGATCGTCTCGACTTGCTGTGAGAACGCCTGGACCTGGATCTAGAACGGTGCTTCCTGAAAGTAAAAAAAAAAAGATCTACACATCCAATAACATTTTTACGCTTTAGACCGCCATCTTGAATTTCTGAAATTTATAAGATTACAGAAACTACACATTTGACCTTTCATAATTTACAGCAAACATTTGAGTGTGAATGTTAAGGATAGAATATATTGAATGTGGTGCGATGTCCAGGTATTTCTTTTTAGCAGTCAGCGATTTTTATATATTTAAAAAAAAAATCTTTTCTTTTTTTTGGAGCCCCTTTCAAATTATTTCACTTGTTGTTTCAGAATGTTGCAATAGCCGATAGTTCATGAACTTGTAGCAGTTTGCAATTTCTAAAATTAATGCTTCTGCGCGATGTATTTAAGGATTGACTGGAATATCTTTTTGCGTTCATCGAGGTATGAACGTAAAAACCAATGTGCAAAATGTATGAATCCGCAAAGCAGTTCATACAAAAGTTTGCACATCGGTTTTTACGTTTATAACTCGAATCGACGAACGCAAAAGATATTCCAGTCAATCCTTATAAATAAATAACATAACAAATTGGTGGGGAATTATTTGATTCAATAGTCTTTACATAATGCATCAATGATTTTAGTCTACATTTTAGAAGCGGCGTATTGGTATTTTGCCGACATCAAGTATAGATGACGTTATATATAAAGTGACGTCACAATGCCACCTAAGAAAATTTCGTCCATCATAGTATGAACGCAATGTTTTGGGGGTCACTGGATATTTATTTATTGTGTTAAAACTAAATCTGACTGTGACCTGGAGTGCCTTGAACGAGACCTCGAGCGTGAGCGTGACCTCCTGGATCTCTTCTTTGACCTGCGGTCCTTGGATCTGGATCGTGACCTGCAAAGCAGAATTGACAAATTAATAATAATGTAATGTAATTTCTTCTGAATGGGATTTAGGTACATTTCCAAGATTATTTTTCTCGCAGCAGAACACCTGCAACAGCTATAGTTATTGTTACTGTCCGAAACCTGTGATCCAATGCATCTTACCATAACTGCAGCAAAAAGTCAATTTCTGTCCGGTACGATAAATGAATCTCAGCTTGGTTCACCCCCCATTACTCAGGGAGCGATTTATTGTTTTACAGAGCAGCGGGAATCTTTCACCCGTACACGATTAGTGTTACAAGAGTTCAAATTCTCTACTAAACATGTATATGTCAAGTTATGACTCTCAGTGTTACGACAGTAGTGGAACACAACCCTACTGGCACCCCCAAACAACAGAGGCTATGTACAGATGGCCACACAATCTGCTTGCCTTTTGCTGCGACTCCTGGATCGTCTCCTCTTGTCTCGGCTGGGACTTTGACTCCTGCTGCGGCTTCGGCGATGCTTCTTGTTTTCTTCCTCTCGCAGTTCCCGAGTTTTCCTCATCTCCTCGCGCTCCTGCTCGCGCTGGGTGCGTCGATCAGCCACCATTTTCTACACATATAGAAATAATATTCTAACCCAAACTATAAAGTATGGTGCAAGATGATAATGTGTAACTGGGATAGGTTGTAATATCTACCTTTAAAAAAAAAAAGAATTGAGATTCAGAGGTGCTTTTGAGATCTTTTAACTCAGCGTAGCTTGTAATATCTGCTTATAGATGCTATATAATAAAGATCACAATTATTTTCATAATCTGACACATTTACATTTGAACCATCGAGGCAATTATCCAATAGTAACTGTAGAACGTGCCACAGGATCGTTGCACTGGTGACGTTACATACATGCACAAAACCTAACCATCATTCTAATGCTTGCTTCACAAAAATTACTGTACACCTGCTACAAAGCACCTACCTTCAAGTCGTCCAACTTCTCTCTAATGGTGATGAAGCCTAGATGCAGCTTGCCCCCGAAGTGGTCGGCCAGACGGCGGTCGTTATCATGGATGCCCAGGTACGCACCACACACCTCGCACACTCGAAGCTTCTGCTGCTGATAGCTGGAGGCCGGCATCGAGTTACGAAACTCGGTCTGTTACCGGGAAAACATGAATTAATTTTTAGGTTAATTATGGAAAATCAATGGTTGAAAATACATACGATTGAAAATTTATATTTTTTATTTGGAGGTTGCTAATTAGCATGGTCAAATTATTGACTCAATAGTGAAACAATATAATGAATATGAAATATACCTACACCCAATAGGGCATATGAGTGATAATGAAGTTTAATATCGCTGGAATCTTGCATCCATTTTTCCCAAATATGATACACTACATGCTGGCAAATTCGTAATTCAAAATAAATATTCATAAAAAAAATAATAACCACATTTCAAACTTCATTTAGTTTCTTACCATTAATGACCACTTTAGTACTAATATAGTTTGGCCTTATTTCCAAACAACTACAATACACATTACCCAGTGTTTCTCCGAATGCGCAATCCTGCGTTCCATACGCAAAAAGTTTGGATACACTTTATTAATAAAAATAGTTGATAAGTATATCAACATGGTCCCCGGGACTCTCAAAAAGTGAAACCAAAGTGGAACCCTGCATTACCAGTCACTTGTTTGAAAATCATTAAAGTTTCGATCTGTTCGCTCCATCACCAATTAACATGGCAGCATTAACGCTAACAAAATCAGCATCTAGCCATGGTCAACACACCTCCGCCTGGCCTTTCTTCTTCTTTAGATCATCCACCTCCTCCATCAACCTAAGAGAGGCCTCCACTTCTCCTTCGTTCCCGATGTTCTCGGCCGCCGACAACTTGGTCCCGATCTGTTCCCCAAGCTGGTGGATCATCTCTGCCTGTAATGTCACCAACCATTGTGAATAATTCAGAATTTTAAAACATATCTGACAGAATGAAAACTGCATATTAGTGACATAACAATTATAGATTATCTGTCATGTTGTATTTCAGAAACGTAACAATATAAATACTAAATTGCCATAATATTGACTGTGAAATACATAAATATGAATATTTTTTTTTTTTTTTATTGTAACTGACAGCATGAAATGTACGATCTGCAAAGCTAATATGGATTAACTGAATTAGTGATTTACGACGCAGCGAGAGTAAAGTTAATAATATTAATATTACTGTATGGAGAGCAACACCATTTTAACAGTCAATTCATAAATAACCAGTTTATGCCAATGGATTTTGAATAAATCTCGGGCTATTCACGTGTCAACCTAAGTCCCTATAACTGGCACCTCTGGACCACATCATGGCATCTATGCAGGGTTAGAAGTTCCCCCTCGCCCGGCACCGACCTTCTTTTGTTATGGGCGAGTATCTTTTTAGGGAAATTGCTATTCTTATTTGACTTACTAGCCCGTTGGCTTGTTCAAAGTTGTAAATGTGTGCGCTAACTTCTAACCCTACTGCTGAATATCTCACCTTCTGGTTGGCTTCTTCACTGAGTTCCTCCTGGGTGTCCTTCAGTCGCCGCTTGGCCAGCTCCGTCTTCCGGTCCACTTCACTGATGAAGCTAGACAGGTGTTCCATCGCCTGAAACAAGACCAACACCAGTCAGCATTGGATCGCATTTATATTGTTGTGAGAATTGTTCTCACATATGTGATGAAACCAACAGATAATACAGTGCTCCCTCGATATTTATTTTTTAAATGGGGTCCCACATTGTATCCGAATCTGCGGTGCGTCAAAGGGCGTTATATCGAGGGAGCACTGTACCTAAGAGAAAAGAGTAACAAATCCTGCAATGAATGCTTGATTATGGAATTTAACATTGCTGCAGGAAATCTTTCAATCATTTGTGACGAAATCCTGCAAGATTACGCCAAAAAAAATATAAAAAAAAAGAGCTAACTTACGTCGATGTCATAGTAGTAGTCCTTGCCCTTGGCTGCCAGTTCGTAGTCGGCGCGCAGAGCCAAGTCGTGGATCTTGGGACACTCGCCCAGGTCCATTCTCTGAAACAACATTGCCGTATATTTTCACAACTGCCGATCTGACAACGACACTATCATTCACAAACATTCAAAACACAGCACCTACTCAAAAATGAACTTTCAAGATAATAATTTAAATACATATTTTGAAAATATTATTAAGCATATCCTGATACGACATACTCGCACCAACACTCAAGCAGCAGTAAAAATTTGCACTAGTCCTGCAACCCCAAAACCAAAATGCACAACGATGCTTACTTGAAGATCAATCAATGTAAATTTTGGAACATACGACTTTTACTGTTAATAAATAATCCAGAAAGTAGCCCTAAACCTTCTGTTTTGTTTTTCAAAGAGGTTAAGAGCTACTTTCAAGAATCTTTTACTTAGACCAAGGTTTGTTGCTATTATAGGGCCTCTTTGATCAGAATAGTTGTAGGTACAAATTTGATTTCAAGCCAAATTTTAGGTACCCACTACAATAGCAAGTCTGGTTGCATGGGCAAAGTTTATCGCTACAATAGTGTTACCTAACCATATTCTCAAGTATTACACAAGAAGTGCCTCATGTAATGGACTTAACACTAGTTGGTGGTTGTTTGGAGGTGGGGAGAGTGGGGCCTAAAATTAGACTCACAATCTGCTGTAGCTACAAGTGTCCTGAGCCTCAGGACTAGTGCGCCGAAAATGTTAATTTTAACCGCTGCAAGACGCATCGCGCAGGACACCGACAGATGTATGACACTACGACCTATTACGTACCCAACCTCCAGTGTGTGGAGGGGTGGAGGTATGTCTTGACGGGGGTCAGGTCGCGGTACCACTTACCGTGCTAGCCAGGATATCGTGCGGACAGCAGGCCAGGAGGAAGCTCTTACATACCCGCGGGTCATCGAACTTCACACGGTACCTGTCTTTGTTGCCTAAAATATGCAAGCAGCACGGTTATGGCAGCGTTCATGCAAACCGACACAAAAACCCAACCATGGGGACCTGGTTTTCGTGAGAGCCAAGTCGATCGATCTCCTCACGGCATGTTAAAATCAAACCAAAAACAGATACAACAGTTCGAGCATGCCTATTTATATCAACATGCTCGAGACGTACAAAGATATGATAATTACGTTTTAAAATCAAAATCATGTAAGTTAGCTTGCTTATGGCAATGCAAAATAACATAAATTTTCCTTATAATTAGTACACTGGATATTCATGAATGAGTGAATTATTGTTTAACATCACAGTGGGAATCTTTCACCCATACATAACGAGTACAAATACGAAATAATTTCAATAACTGGTGTATGTATGCTATTACTAAAAAAGTGAAATCATTCAATCACATTTTGTAATGAGAACATATACAAAATAATGATTTAATTATCAAAAGCAAAGACTACAGTAATAAACGGTACCGTATTTAGTGTATACAGCTAAACATGTGGACATTATTTTTGCACTTAGGTTAAATCAATCCCTAGCTATTACAAACATTAACAATGTATCTCGCTCAAAATAATTGCAGCTGTTTTTGCTTTGATCTAACATTACATGATCCTCAAATCATTTAAACTTACTAAAAATAAAAAATATGATAGCATTAAAAAATGTATCCCCTCCCCTAATTTGTTTCCCCTTTTAAGCGACATTCAAAATGTAGCGTTTTAATAATTTGATGGAATGTTTTAAAAAATAATAAATTTTAAGTTCAGATTTGAGAATCATTGTTCAAACAGTTCATGATCGTGAGGCAATCGACTCCCAGTGACGGATGGTTCTTCCATGTGACATCTGCATACAATACAAATGTTAAAAAGATTCAAGGTGGGAATATACACACTGCGGAGATACACACTGCGTTAGCCTGATTCCCCTTGCTTCTTACATGCAGCTCCACACAGTGGCTAAAGATCATGGGCTTGCTGCAGTGTCACCACCCCCACCTGGAAATAGACCAGTCCACTGCTCGCTCCCAACAATTTGGGGACAATAGGTAATAGCTTGGACATACAAAGCACACTTCCTTCTGGTAAATATAGTCATAGTCCTCAACCAAACTTAAATCAGATGGTAGAAAAAGAAACAAAATACATTTACCTTTAAACTTACCAGATTTGCACAATGAAACGTGCATTTTAATCTAAGATCGTGACAGATTTACATTCATGAAAACACATGTTAAACTGAAGGATGTTCGTATGTTCGTATATCAATATCTAATTTACAATTATTAGGCTGCATGCAGTACTTATTCCACATTGAATTAATCTTTTAATGAAAAAAAGACATGAAGTAGATATAAGCATCAAGAGCATAATATTGAACACAGCTAAAATATAACTGGAATGTTACAGGGTTTTCAACTCACGGCTTGGCCAATCACCTCTTTGCAATATTGTCAGGGAAAGCCCACATTACATTGTCCCCTTGAAAATAGGGAGATATTGAAAATCAGTCACGCTGCCGAATCGGGCATAATTTACATACATGGAGAGACTTCCTTAACTAATCCATAACACACAATGACTAGACATTCTTAAATCACATGAATGTATAAATTGCACTCTACTGAAACAATTAATGCATAAATGAATTTACTTTCATTATTATTTTTAAATAAATATAATATTTACTATTCCATGTACATGGTTTGTGTGTAGACTCTAAAATAATCCATAAATCATATATTATTTTCAATAATCCCTACAATGTCATAATACCAATGCCACAGAAAAGACAAACAACACAAACTTATTCACTTCAAAATATCATTATAAATTTACTTTTAGTGAATGTGCTGCCTATTTACTTGGTATTTACACTGTCATTATTTCCAACTCAATTTAGTGAGATAATAACTATCCAAACACCAGTGCCGGTATTCATAAAGGGGCTTAGTCAGTTTTTGAAGACCAAACATATAGCAAAAAACTGACTTAAGCCCATTTATGAATACCGGCCCAGCACTAGTATCAAATTGAATTAAATCTAGGGCTATTGCATTGTTGATAAACACTTAATTACTAGCAATACAAATATTCACTTGAAAGCTATACTGTAATTTAGTGTAAAACACACTAGAAACGTGGATACCCTTTACCATTGGAAATGTTTCAGGTTAAAATTAATTTCCATCCATGTTTGTAGACAGCATAAGCCAAATGATTCAAGAAGATTTTCCAGTGACAAATAAATAATTTCCACTCTAGTGCCAGTTTTGTTTTAAATATGTACGCTCGCACAACATGCTACGAGGTCTGCATGCAAAACCCACCCAGGACCCACTTTCACAAATTTCAACATACAGTGCTCCCTCGATATAACACTGAAGTTGGGGTCCATGACATGCCACACGCGTTATACCGTAATTACTCTAATTATTCGTACGCTCTAAAATAATTAGATTTGCGGCTGTTCGAATTTTTAGAATTTACGA
>JAVCKZ010059186.1:0-15823 GCA_034780755.1 Lepetodrilus elevatus
GATAAGACTCGTGACGTCATCGTGAAACACTTATTACGAAGTGATAATTCTTAGGACTGGTTTAGGACACCGTCGTGTGGCATTTGTGATGACAATCAGTTCATTGAGGTCAGCGACACCCTTTTCTATAGTTTACGTATATATGAATGCAATTTCACGACGGCCTCCTAAAGTTAGGAGCTCCTAAAGTTATGACCCAGTGTATCACCTCCTAAGTTAGATGCCGAGTTAAGAAGAGATAAGACTCGTGACGTCATCGTGAAACACTTATTACGAAGTGATAATTCTTAGGACTGGTTTAGGACACCGTCGTGGAACATGGGCCAAGTTGTATATCCCGATGCACATGTACGAACGTTATTTGTAGCTTAATTTTTACATGTTAGTTTATTCTAATAGCCAGAACTATGTGTCATGTCATGTAAATCATTGGTCAGGGTATCGTTTCTCGAAGTGTATTATACTCAACGTATTATACTCAACAGCTACAGTACGAGACGCCTGTGTATGTATCTGCCATCAACATCTACGAGACATACAACTGTGGCGGCGTGAGACGAGTGAGTTTGCGCAGCAAGACCGGAAGTTGGGATTCAATATGGGAGACGGAGAAAGTGCAGCACATAAAAGAAAGCAGAATCTTCTCACCTGGCATCAAGGTACCGGATGTGGAATACGTCAATGTGGCATGACGTCAATGAATAGTTTAGTAATAGCGGAGAGTGACAGTTGAACACAATCTATGTTGATTGGAGAAGAACCATTAATAAATCTTTGACTTATAGTTCATTAATACCCATGTCCACTGAGAACCTCTGCCCATGACTGTCAAAAAGCAAGTCTAAAAACGAGTAAACAGCAATGATCCGCTAACGTGTTTTTAACCACATGGCAAACATGTTTCGCGGATCACCTGCTACACGC
Source organism: Lepetodrilus elevatus (assembly GCA_034780755.1). Classification (NCBI taxonomy): domain Eukaryota; kingdom Metazoa; phylum Mollusca; class Gastropoda; order Lepetellida; family Lepetodrilidae; genus Lepetodrilus; species Lepetodrilus elevatus. The sequence continues at coordinate 925 of JAVCKZ010059186.1, forward strand.
TTTTTGTTGCGCATGGGAGATATGTTATACGCAAACAGCCTCCAGAACATAGATGAGTAGGTATATTAGATGCATACAAGCGTACATTATGGCTGCCTCTACTCTACCACAGATCCCTAAGTACAAGACTAACGCCGTGAGATTGGACTTGTCGTGTTCGCTGTCTGGATCCTGGGTAGAGATCGACGCTGTGTTGTTAGTTGGCCGGAAGTACAAAACTGGTAAGCCATTACCCAATATTCCCGCCCGAAACGAAAAAATTGTAGCAGGTGAACATTACGATTCGCAACTGAATGCTTACCAATGATATCCGAGATGTTTCCAGCATTTGGTGTTATCATTAGTCGATTCCATGATATTTCCAATTTGCCTTTAAACTATACACTACTATACGTGTCAACGTCCCCCACCATCTATATTAGCACCACGAAATCACAATAATGTTTTCCTCCAATAAATACATTGCACAAAATAGGTTAATTCCACAACAAAATGATAACATTGTTTATACCGATTATCAAACCTAAAATATAAAATGCCAACGACATCGTATTTCAGACCCACCACCGCCTATAAGTGCTCTGACCAATGCTTTGGCCCAACTCGTCAACGACAAGGACTCCGGCGACGTCGTCTTCAACGTCCAGGGTACCACCGTCCACGGCCATCGAGCCATCTTGTCCGTCAGATCAGCAGCCTTCAAGGACATGCTGAAGGGCGTCACTGAGGTGTGTTCCTTCTAGAGAAATACCATTTACCGTACTGATTAATATGTATGGCATTCATACATCAATTTATGATATTACTTATGTTAATATATGGATGTTAATATAGATCGGAGATAGACGACAGATGAGCACCATCTATTAGGAAGACACTCAATGCATAATACATGTGTAGCTAATACATTTAGATAAAATACCTTCTTCCACATTAATTTACATACTTGTCCCTCCTTATATATTAGGTACTGGTATGCATTACAATGTGATTGTGTCATTAACAGCAGAGTGCAGTCATAATAGACGACATCAATCCACCCGCCTTCATGGGCGTCCTGTATTACATCTACAGCGGCGGTATACCCAGAGACTACCCGCCGAGTGTACTAGTGGACGTGTGGAGGGGTAGGTCTCTGTCTGTCACCATCTTCTTCTTCTCCACTTCCTCATCTCTATGACTGTGTGTGTCTTACTATCCTCAGGCGCTATGTATCTCTGTTTTTATTGTCTGTGTGTATGTCTTTCTCCCTCTCTCTCTCCCCCTTTCGCTCCCTCCTCCTTTCGACCTCTCCCTCCACTTTCGCTCTCTCTCTCTCTCTCTCTCTCTCTCTCTCTCACACACACACACACACACACACTCACTTTATCACACACATATAACATATACACACACTCTATGTATTTATATGTATTATTGTTCTGCAATGTACAGACCATGCGTACGTAAATATGTGTATCTTTCCGTTAACTTAGTAAACAGTGATATTATTACTTGATTATATAGTTTGAAACTGTATCATGTGGTGTTAGTGTTAGTGGTAAAACTATGATTTCTTAGACCAATATATTAATATTTTCACTTTTAAACAGCTGCGTCGATGTTGGGCATCCATGGCTTAATGGCGTACAGTATGGCTAAGATCGACGACAAACTAGAAACCACCAATGTTGTGGACGTCTTCGTGAACGCTACCAAAGGCAGTCAAGTTCCAGGTAAGCTCACCACTCTGCTGTAGTTCAGCTCTAACTACATGCATGCAGTACTGGTAGACCTCTTAGCTTCAATACATGGACAGCGTATAGTAACCAAAACTCTCTCATAGTCCTCACATATAAATAACGTATTGTATGGCGTCTCCCGCAATGTCACAGTGTAATACTGGATCAGTGGTCAATAGGAGCTCTCCGCTACTAAAGAAGTAGTCCATGGGGCTGCTCCTTTCTAGCTGTTCTGTCTGTACTTTCTGTCCGACGCATGCGCAATTACCAAGGATCAACGCCGCACAGTGTAACTGCGCATGCGTCGGACACACAGTACAGACAGAACAGCTAGAAATGAGCAACCCCTTCGTTATGCATCTTGTAAACCATCCAAGTACTGTATATCCTATTGTGTGATATACCTGGATATACCAAAGTAACTATAACGTATACTGACTCCGAGCCGACCAGTGCTTGCTTCACACCTTTTATACTGAGTGCCAAGCAGAGGAACAACATATGCAGTACCATCTTTAAAGGAGAACTCGCACGGTACGAGTTGTGGTAACAATGTGTGTTCTCCATGCATGAGAGCAATCAAGTTGACTTGTTGATCCTTACCAAATGGATTGTTCTCATGCATCGATAATACAAATTGTTGCTACAAATCGCACCGTAAGAGTCAACCTATTTTGATATATCGCTTTCGGGACTCGACAAAAATCCTTCCGGGACTCGAAATCACTGCTATTCTAATGAAGTAGTATCGTCCACACACTGGCTACCCGTGTATCGTACTTATATATGTTTAGTAACTAGCATTCCTTAAACGTTGCTATATGTTTGCAGATGACATTCGTGAGGTGTGTCTTGACTTCATGGCGTCCAACATGGCGAAAGTGACCTTGACCCCTCAATTCAAGAAGCTTCCTCAGGAACTGATGCTGGAGATCATACAGCTGGCCACAGAACGGATGTCGCTCAATTGAAACCCACAACGTTCGTGAAAACCGGATATACCTCGATGACCAATGTGCCCGTCTCTCTATTTGCAACGTTATGTTGAGAAAACACACATGGACATGCACAGAAGAACGTTGTCACAATGCCAATGGGAGTTTTATTTTCCTTGGTTTTGTGAGGGGTGGGGTGGATGGGGGTGGGGTGTGGGGTGTGTGGTGGGTGTGTGATGGATGATGGAATGTTACTGTCCTTTCCATACATTCCATATAATGATAGATTGCCATATATTGAAGACAATCACATAAAATCGATACTTCTTTTTATATTCAGAATACATCGTGAAACTTTTAGTTTTAATCTGTTTAGAAACTTACTGTGTGCGTGTGTGTGTGTGTGTGTGTGTGTGTGTGTGTGTGTGTGTGTGTGTGTGTGTGTGTGTGTGTGTGTGTGTGTGTGTGCGCGCGCGTGCGAACATTTAGATCCACATATTTGCAATCGAGAGGATAAAGATTCACTGTTTGGAATTTAGAGGTACCATACCAGTCGTGAATTTATAGCTTCGAAGTTGAATTGACCATCTCACTACCTGAATTTGGTATTCATAGATGACATTCCGTTTGTAAATAAAATGTGTTAGTACTATAAATGCATTGTATGTTTATACACATCATATCATTATTATGTAGAAAGTATTTGTCAATTAAACGTGTTGCATATACATGCTATTTGTGGCAATATATTCGATTTGTATTGTCTGAACTATTTATATATAAAGCGCTCGTACAATCTCTGTTCATGCTATCTTCGTTACTGCTTCATTATGACCTACGGCGATTTCTAGAGGAGCTAAAGCAATGCTAGAGCGACGTCACGAACATGCGCACGAAGCACGAAAGCACGAAAGCTTCTAGCAACATCTAAACATGCGCAATGACACTTCCGGGCTAAACTAGCGTGACCGCGTAGCCTATATGTATATTACTGGTGCCCGTTGCACGACGCTTTTGTAGTGCTACTCTAGTTGTAACTGGGCTACAATAGAAAGAGTTGACGTTGCAATAGTTGTAGCCTACAAAAGCCTATGGAGAAAGTTTACGAATATTGGAAATACACGTAGGCCTACACTTTCCCTTCATCGAGTTGAATACATGTGCTCGAACCTGGGATCGAACCAGTTTGGTGATCAAAACAAATCTTGATTTCACAGTCGCTACCACAGGACAAAATAGATGACTGAAGATAAGACCATTCGTTTATCTAGTTATGACTGATTCAAGAAAGTCACGTGTCTATAATGTCACGTGCTACAACAGATCCAGGTGCAACACGAACTAATTGTTCATCCAAAAGCATAAACAGCTGATCTGGCGGGTCGGTGATCTATTACAACTTACACTTTGTTATACATTTATTTTCTCAGAAATTACATAGATTTTATATTTACATGATATGCCATGTAGTACTCGACCGGAAGGGGAGCATAAGACAGTTACAACCACACTTTCCTCGGTGTATCGGTCAATATCCCAACAGTTTTGGCCGTGATGCCTCATTGCCATTGGCTACCGCCTTGGAGGCCCCACGACCAAAACTGTAGGGATAATGACCGATACACCGAGGAAAGTCTGGATGTAACTCTTACTTATTTCTTACAACAATTAGGTTTACAACATAATTGCCAGGTGGAAAGACGGTAGATAATAGCATTAGGAGATTTAATATCACACTTCTAAACTGGTCCAAACCAGGAACATATGTTTGTAGAAATGTAAGTACATTTGAATAGAGCAATACAGTATAGGCAATCATGCAGACCAAACACTACTGCATCAGAAGATGGTGGTCAGATTATGTTTGATGTCCTAGCAATTATTTAGATATTACCCGTTCCACGTTGACAAAATAATACGATAAATCACCCGCCATTCCCGCCATAAATACAGAAAGTATAATGCCTCTGGTCAGCAAAATTGCTTGATTAACTGCAAGCTGAAGCACGGATACTACTTCCCTAATCACCACTTACACTTGCAAACAACTGGTCCGGACATTCGGCTGGAATTGAAGCAGCACTTCATCAAACCGTCTGGTCAGTTGTGGTCAGTTCTTGTCCTCGTGTCTCGTGACCAGTGCCCGGGTTCGTTTCACAAACTCATGTTAAGCAATGAAGAAAATACCCACCACGTGAATATTAGTGTTTTACAATCCGTTCCTGCCTTTAGTATATCGACAGAATATTTGACAAATTACCCGTTACATATTTGATTTGTTTCTGACGTGAAAAATACCTCCGAGTTGTGTTTTCTACTGGTTTGCCGGCGATTTGTTGATTGCATCTTCTACAACAATGGCGACGGTACCGTGCCTATCAAATACACTGTACTTGCAGAATGCTTGTCTTATAACCTATGCAAGAGCGTAATAAATGTTTAGGCTATATCGTTTGCATTTACGGCAGAGGTTTACTCCAATTTTCCATACAGCCAATGGCAGAACTGTATGGACTATATCCTTTGCAAGTATGCTTCTGTTTATTCACCGACAATTACCCATGCTCTGCAGTTTGCCTTGTGATAGTAGAGCAGAGACACCTGTAATGTAGGGCGTCTGTCAAACATGTGTAATGTAGGGCGTCTGTCAAACATGTGTAATGTAGGGCGTCTGTCAAACCTGAACATTTCAAGACCTCTGTAAGGCTTGGTCTTGATTTGTGAAGCTAGGTGTCTTGTGGCCAGCCAGTCAATAGCTGGAAAACAGAAGCACAGCTTGTACATAATTGTAATATAATTTCACTATTCTAGTTTGGGAAATTTTCGCCATCCATGTTTGCCTTACGTCGAAATCTGCCAAGTATAGGAATAGATAATACATTTTGATGCTATTGGTGCCATACATGTCTCTTCAATAAATGGTTGCAATATAGATACGGACATAAATGCTTACTTACATGTTAAGATAATTTGATGAAACTGAATGGCTAACCATACGCTGAGAACACGTGCAGTGCTATCTCTAAGAATTTTAAGTAAAGAAGTAAAGAAGAAAAGAAGGACATTACAGTTTATTAAGACTGTCGCACGGCATTAGGAGCGCCTCAATTAAATATATTTGGGATACGAAGGAAACATTATAAATATATTTGGGATACGATGGTAACAATACCTTCCACGCAGCCTAGAATTGGGACATTTACTATAGTGTGTATTTAAAATGTGTTAAGTAGTTAACGTAAAGTGTGTCTTTAAATCTTTAGATACGTACGTACTTCACATGCAGTGCAAGAAAGCACGGGAGATGTTTTTGCAGTGCAATGTCGAAACGACTTGAAATGTTTTACGTCGACATGCTGCACAATGTCAAAACGACGTAGATATGTACTGAGTATACGTTAACATGCTGCACGATGTCGATATGACTCTAGATGTCATTACATCGACGTGCTGCACAATGTCAAAACAACTCAAGATGTTCTTGCGTCGACGTGCAGTGCAATGTCGAGACGGCACTAGATGTTCTTATATCGACATGCTGCACAATGTCGAAACTACATGAAATCAAGACGTGTTTACGTCGACGTGCAGCACATACAATGTCGACACGACTCGACGTAAGTACACGCTGACCACACGGAGCAGTCGGACTCAGGGTCGACTGGAATTGTTCCGGCAATGACCTTACAAAACCCCGCACTGAGAACTGCCCACCTGCTCCTCTTATACCCAGGGAAGAATTTCTAATTTACTTCTTGTTTTTCTTGGGAAAAACGATTCCAAGGGAAACTTACCTGTCAACACGCATAGATATCTTCACAAACAGTCCAACTTATCTCTCGGCAACTGACGGACGTTTCCCTCACATTGGTCTATACGTCTTGTTTACGTAGAGGTATTACACTTTGACTCCAGTCCAAGTAAAATATGGTCCATATTTCAAAACATTCCTGAAGCTGAGAACTGTAGGTCGGTTTCCGGATACTGTGACATATCAGTGAGCGGAATGGTAAAAGAAGTTACATGCTTAACGCTTCCCTCAAATCTCTGTAATCAAGATCATTCAATTTGCCCAGTTGGCGTTAATGATAGTTTATTTCAGCATTTAACATGCTATTCAATAGGAGATAAAAGATTACAAAGTCGTGTCCCGTTAACGTGTACAGCTAATATTCCTGAGATGGTGTTTGTTTAATCTTTCACAAAGGACTGCGCTCGCTCGCTAATTGGGGGATGGTGATACGAAGAACAGCTGTTCACATTTCACCAGGAGTTCAAATTGATCACATCTTTGGAAAGTTTCTCCACCGTTCTGTGCTGTTTCCTCATTAACCCCTATCATGACAACCGTCGGCACGATAACAGTTCTGCAAAATAAAATGGAAAAACGCGCACATTATCAAGACGGGAACACTCAACTAGATGGAAACCAGATTATATAGGAATTCTAATATTTGCACAAACATCGTTCATTCTTTTTTTGCCGAGTTTCTCTATAGCTAATGTTCACAGCGTGGCTTCGTACCAGTTCTATACCGATGATGAATATGGATTTAACCCTATAAGTGATGTCCATTCGGTTATCCACACTGTCCTAATTCTAATGATGGTTCAATTATGCAAATATTACCAAATAGTCTGTTACCTATAATACTGGTTCCCTAATAATAAAGAAGTATTTACATTTGACAAAATTACAGTTTTGAAAACAAAAGTGTGTTAGCTTGTCAAGGGTTAATACCAGGACCCATGGCGATTGTCTACAAAGCATTAGTCTCCTACTGGCAACGTGACATGCTTATATTAAAACAGACCGTGTGATTTACAGTTCTGTCACTCTAAACATAACACTAACATGACATTAGACAGGTATGAATGCTCTGGAGATAACTACCATATCACAAGAAGTGAAGTTATAGCATGCCTATAAACAATATCCCTCAAATTTAAACTGACATGCTATTTTCATTCTATGATATTATTATGCAGATCCTTCAGGCTTGGCATCAGTCCCAGTATGTAATCAGATTTACATTTCTTTTTACGTCCAGATTTGTTGTTGAAGGGAAAAGTGAACGTCAATTGCTTCTTGGTTATTAAAAGCCTTTTTTTTCTGCAATCTCAGCTGTCCGTTATTAAATAATAATTCATATTTAACAATCTATCAATCTTCGACATTCATGAGTTCATTATTATACTTGTATCCATGCATTTTATGAGAATTGGAAATATATGCAATAAAAAGTGCAATGTTCATTGAAAACGGTAACTATTCGCATTACAACGATGAGGGTGTCTACTCTGTTTTACGTCTAATACTTGGCTTATGGACAACTACCTTATCGAATTTCGAAAAGCTTTCCACTTTCTAAATAAACTTTCAAGAATCCAAACTGACTGGCGAATATATTATTGTTGCAACACATAGCTGAAATAGTTGTATATAGAAGATATCGCGTAATGTTATGGAGTAGCTGACATTGTATACGGTTGTTTGGTGTATTTACGAACACTATTTTACTTATAGTGTTATTTTCCCTGACGTGGTTCGCAAACTGTTAGTGTCAGCTTCATCCTGTTTTGAACAAAGTACGACGAAATTACATCAGTTTTCTATGAGATTATTATCTTAGGGTATATACTGATGCATGTTACAACATAGATATGTATTGGAACGTGGCCTAGACAGTTAGTATTACCATAGGGTGCTTCCAAAACTGAGAATCGAAGAGTAGGAGTCGCTCACCAGGAGGCAGCGATCTATTACAGAAAGCGTCATCTCCCGCTACTCCAGCATACATCTAAGTCAGAGCTACCTCAGTACAAACAGAAACACCCTCCTAGACCGCTCTCCCTGTGGTGTGAATCACAGAGAGATAATATTTATTTGAACCTATCTCCGTGGAAGTGGAAACAGTGCGTGGAGTTTGTTGTTACATTTCTTCCACCTGTACTTCATGCCCGATGTTTGAAACAAGTGTGTGCGGAGTTTCAGGTGGGATTCTGTTTCCAAAACATTGACGAGTACAGAAGACCTGCGTCCACTGTCTTTGGATACAGTCCAAGATCAACAGGAGTTGGAATGTCTAGAGATACTGGAGTGGCTAATGAAGGCTTCACTGTCCACGAATACATCTCTGGTCTTTGTTACCATTGCAATCTTCATTACTCTTTTTAAATAATAAACTTTAGAAATACAACCAAATACATGGTTTTTTTTATGCTTCTAAATTGAAACTAAAAAGAAAAATATTTTTACTAAGGATACACAATTAACGTCGTTTTTGTAAATCGCAATATATTTTGTTCCTAATTCTACGGTAGGGGATGGTCAATGGAATATATCTGCGAAAATACATTTCTGTATTGAAATACAGAACATAGAGTTACTTCCCTTATTCTCGAATTCTTCAGTTTACAATCTACGTTATATTGCTGTTAATATATTATCAATCGTACAATACTCCAGCAGAAATATCTATATAATGATAGCATGTTATACATGTGAAAATAGTATCAAACTATATTCAATAAAATTAATTAAGGGCGCCTGATATTGTGGGGAAGATTTCTACCAAATTTTGGTATTCGGATTGAGGAATCTGGAATTATGCTTCTTCCATTGCATCTGCAGGTTCTTGACGGTTACCCGGTCCTTCCTATCACATCTGTTTTTAATGGTGCATGTTGTTTACGCGTAACCTTTACCTTTGATTGGTTTTAAGGTGGATGGATGCACCCCGCCTATGCTTGTACAACGATTGCACTTCAATTGGAATTCTGCCTAGATCTCTAGAGTCCTTCTGTGGGCCTGGACCACACTGTCGTAGGTGGGCTATACAACAGTAAACCTCTCGTATTAAAGTCATCAAAAGGAAACAAAACTTATTTCTTCTCACATACTCCACTTCAACTAGAGTGAGGATGTCAGTGTTATCAAAGTCTGAGTTGCTGTGGATGTTGTAGGCCAGTGAGAAGCATGATAACAGAGCTGCACATACGTGGCCTTTGACCCTTCGAGAGGCTATAAACAACACCGCACATGGTGTAATAAAGTATTACGTTGGGACCCCCCTTATACATTCGTGAGACTAAGATAGTTCCATTCAGATAAAATAGTTTTCACTTAGGCCTTTTCTTGATACCAGTATCCGGCATGTAAACGATTCAATTCAGATTAAATACAACTTTTTTGTTCACGGGTCGCACACTCATACCGACTTGTTTGAGGCAAGCATTTCTGTCAGTCAAAACATATATTGAATTGATGCCGATCGTCTTAACAATGTAGCACTTTCTCGTGAGCACGTGACGTTTCTTCTATGGCACCGTCACTTCAGCAGGTCATGACCTCTCAAGTGCCGCCCTCTGTCGGGTACACGTGGTTTTACAGCATAGTGGAGGATTATCTCCCATGACTGTCACCGTGTTGGCTAGTTTCCTCCAGAACGTCCTCCCAGTTTGCCACAGTAGTGAATGCATTACTCTCCACAAATATCACGTCTAGTGATCTAAATAATTGCTAGGATATCAACTGGGAGGTTATCTAGTTAAACCTCCAGCATCACCCGGAGTTCTTCAGAATGGCCGAAGTATGCTTTCATCTCTTAATTGCTTTTACAACTAATAGAAAACTGCATTTTAGTTTTGCTTGAACAAATATATTCTTTCTGGATGACGAATCGGCCCCTAAGACGTTATTACTTTACATCAAAGAGTGCACTATGCAAAACGTGAAGGAAAACTATCAATTACGCTAATTCGCAATGCCCAGATTTTGAATTTGGAGACATTCGTGTATCAAATTGCGTCCAGTGTGTGACGCACACGTATTTCTAGGCAAACATCCTGGAAATTAAATTCTGTCACATCTTCAAAGGATATCTCTCAGTTCGCTGAACTTGTCCAATTCTAGAAAGGGTTAATGTTGTCAAATTAAATATAATATTCCGTTTGACATACATTCCGTTCTAGACGTATGGATATTTTCGGAACTATTAGAGAAGAACTTTACATAGGATTTGTTTGTATGTACGTGTGGATCAAACTACGATATTCAGGCGGATCATGATAACGTATCGTCCTTTGCATGAATCCAAGTCAAGCAGACATAACTGGATGTAGAATGTCAAATTGATACGTCCTTTAATTATGAGCCATTTATTATTCATACAGACAATCTGGTCACTAAACCAGGTGACTAAATTGATGCAAGCTGTCTGTAGACAATGAGAAGAGACAAAGACACGGACTTAAGATAATGAAAGTTTAATTATTTCATTCAGTTTGGAGACACATTGACATATTTGTATAAAATATTTAAATTAAAATTAGCATTTGTATGAATAGAATTAATACGAACATGGACACGACATAACATAACATAATATTCAGTTAAATAACATGCTAAGCATTAAGTTACGATCAGTTTTATAATGGGAAAATACAGAAAGCATTCAATTTTGTTTAAATAAGATATTTAACTGCAGAATTGAAAGTATTTAAATACCCGCTACTAATGAGCAAGTTCATCATATACGTGCTTGTTTCAGATAAGCAAAATAATAAATATCTTCTAATCGAATAACTAACTACAGAATATGACATTATAACTGACCACAATATACACTAAGAGGGCGACAAATGACGAACTGTACAAGCACCTATGTACATATGTATAATAATGTCGACATTCGGTCAAATACTACAATAACACTGCGAACATCAAAATAGAAATGCCAAAAAGAAAGTCTCGTTTCTTCAAAATGCGATACACCGGTCCTTGTCCAGACAGAGCAATGCCTGTGCACAGATAGCAATGGGTTAGTCTAGACTATGCGGACTTCCGGTTCTACAATGGAATATTTACCCATGGTAACACTGTAGATAGCAAGGCAACTAATAATCCGGTATAGTTCAACAGTCAACTATGCTATATAGTAATGTGTACAAAATGCATTACATTTCAATAGTGTACATAACACTGCAATATTGAATGCGATATTGTACCTTATTATATTCAATTAAATGCGTAAGATATGTGCACATTTATTTTCACGATAAGTATAGCCTACTACTACCGTATCTGAAAATATATTGCAGATTATTTTGTTAGTATCGCATGTTCACTATGTATTCTATAACGCTACGCTTGTATTATGCAACATTCACATTAGATATTATTTTTTCACATCCAAGGGAAGTTGTAAATGTTAGTATAGCTGTTCTGCGACCAAACTGACCGTACCGAAAGAATATTAACTCGCGATGGAAGTAACAGAATTTTGAGAATTGTACACCAATGGTCTAGCGCTGTATAGCTTGTAGCGTGTGAATATTCATACATATGTATTATATATAGGTTATAGTGACCACTTGTATTTATTGACTCGGTCCATTTGTGGTTTTCAATGCATGTTTTATATAAATAAACATGTTCTATAGGTCACTTGGCAAACTGACACAAAACACAAGGCATAGGTCAACTAGAACTTGTTTAACTCATGCCATTTATTTAACAGTTTAACTTCGAAAACACTTTAACGAATACTGGTTGAGGAACTAAGCAAGATAGCTTTATTTCGCACTTATCGACACATAATATGGTTAGTAATATTTCATAATCTGAAAGGAAAACCCGTAATATATTGGTGCTACGATAAAATCGGCCTTCAAGTCTGACATAAAATATGATAGCCATATATCCATCTAGCTTAATGCGATTACACGTAATATATAACCTTGATCTGTATCACGAATTGAGTGTGTGATTAACTTCGTCTTCAAGTGAAGGATATAGTTCAATACTACCAGTAATCAAACCGTAAAGTGAGAGTCATTTATAATATGTTAACCCTGTATTTCTAATCGTTAGAAACCCCGCTTTAGATATGTCACCGATTTGTATAGAGCTAATTTTCTTTCTGTTCCTAGGTTAATCTACTAAAACATGACACTAAACCATCATAATTACTGCAGGGATAGGTGGTTTTGAGCGTTTGCACCAAGTTGTATCTGAATATATTAATTAGAAATATAAATTAAACTTTCTCGCTAGGATGTGCACACATTGGAAAGATCAAGGACAACGTAAAACCTCTCATCATATAGGTTTGATTCCATACGTTTATTTCTCAGAAAATGTTATAATAATAGTATTAACATCAACGCAGATTCCCAAAGGTTTGAGTTTATATTGTTGCATGATCTAAACAATTTGAACATTCGCTTGTGGAAAATATCTTCTTCAACAGGAACTCTGAGAACAGTTACTGGTTACGCCGGGGTTGACACCCCGGACATCCAGACCTGAACATAAGCTCACTAGTGGTCAGATACAGCAGTGAACTCAACATACACTAGCATCTCCTTTGCGTACTAATAAAGTATATCTTAAAATAGTCACTGAATGACACTTTCTAATACAAACAAAATATTAAACGACACATACACCAATATTGTTTGTACTTTATACATTACTCCACGTCTTCATTAATATCAGTTCATAAGGGATATCCATCAGTTCCGTTAAGTTCGGTGAATCCGTTACTTCAACCATGATACATTCCCACGACAGTGACCCTGTAGGCAGTCTTCACGTAGGCCAGTAAGGTGTACTAGTATCTGGTTACAAACTGGAGCACTGGAGTCAGTATGTCCAACACTGTCATGACAATAGGGATGTAATTTCTTGTATTACAACTAGACGTCAAGTGTCCAAACATTCTTCTTTTCAACCAAAGAACCAGTTGAAAATCCATTCTTTAAATATAGCCTGTGACCATTACGTATCAATGTGAGACACCATCTAAAAACCGAGTGACAACGATGTCATGAGGTTGTCTTTAATATCAGGATCGATTGATACTTTCTTTGCAGAAACCAACTCGGCCAATGTGTTCGTCAAGTCTCAGGCACCAAACATCAGAACTACCTTTACTTCCCCAGATGCCGCCATCGACGTAGTCCCCATAGATCAGTTGCAATAATGCATTTCAACGGTCCGCGTGCACTTTTTACACTCCACTCGACAACACCAATAAAACTTGCAGTCACAGTCATCACGCTCCTGAATCACCAGCGTGTAGTACCCCCGACCACAACACATCAACGTGCAACCATCAAGTCCTAAGCTTGTCTTGTTGCACTGTCTACCGTGAGTTCCAAGTGACCCGGCCCCAGGGTTATAGTTACAGAAATCAGGGGACTCCTCCAAGTATACAAGATCCCGTTTTGTGGGACGCTTCTGGTTTTTACTAATGCGTTTTAATTTCATCCTTTTCTTGTCGACTCGCACGATGCTGGCTCCGTCAAAGCGTTCTTTGAGAGAGGACCCTATCTGCCTAAATGTCTTCACTTTCCGCCAGCAGATCTTCACGGAACAAGAACCAGATACACCGTGACATTTGCAGATCAGCTCCAGTTTGTCCTTCACAGTCTGGAAGAAACAGAATTCCAGGTATAAATTACAAAACCACTACACGTGCATACGCTGCTTGTTAACAATCTATAAATTGCAGCCAACAAAGAACTTCGAAATACGCAACAAGTAACATTTCATTGAGAGACCCGGCAAGATAGTGTCATGCAATTATTTAGATATAAGAGACGTTAACACTAATTGGCATATTGACATTTTAAAGACATGTTTTCTTAGTAGTACGTACTTTTCTTCCTGCACCGTTATTCCACATGTTCATTAGACCAAACTCGTGAGCTCGATCTTCGTTTGAGTCCACGAATTCCTTGGAGAATCTCTGGCCATACCGGACGTTGTCCGAGCAGCCTCCCCACTCAAACTTTCCCGCCGTGTCCAGTCTCCGGACTTTGCTGTCACAGCCGCAGTTGTCCAGCTGACCACGCGCACACGCACGTGTAACACTGAACATGACGCCGGCGGAGGAAATGGCATGGATGTAGGCAGTTTCACGACTCTCTGAAATACACAGCAATGCGTTATATAGGAATAGAAACGATATGTTATTTATGTATAGAAACTATACTATTATGTTATATACATGTATGTATATAAACAATATATGTTGTATAGGTATATACACGATGTTATGTGGATAAAGAAACAATGTATAATATAGGTGTAGAAAAAACAACAACAAGAAAATAAAGGCCATTGATACATGACAGAAATAAAGCCAGATTCAAGGAGATATATATAGAGAGAGAAAGAGAGAGAGAGAGAGCGAGATATAGTGTGTGTGTGTGTGTGTGTATGTGTGTGTATTT
>JAVCKZ010059197.1:0-15821 GCA_034780755.1 Lepetodrilus elevatus
CTCGATATAACGCTGAAGTTGGGGTCCATGACATGCCACCCGCGTTATATCAACGAATATAATTGGAGAAAAAAAAAAGAGATTTAAAAAAAAAATTATTTTAAAAGAAAAATGGGGTCCAAGTTGGACCCTGTGTTGTATCAGAATCTGCGGTGCATCGAAGGGCATTATATTGAGGGAGCACTGTACTTTATTGTCATATTCTACAGCATGTGCGTCTTAACTTCCGAGGAATTATTTCACGGCTTCTACCGGTAATTAGGATGGACCTTCATTTAGGATGTTTTGTCTTCGATTTTGGACGCGTGACCCACATTTCAACCAGTGTGCCAGAGGCATATTGCAAATCTAGTCAAAGGTCAAAGGTCAGTGTTAAGATATATATGGATTGGTTATTAAAGGATCACTTCCAGAGTCGAATCAATATTATAAAATGTTATGTTTAGTTTTAGGGTATTGTATGGCTTGGGTATTAAAGAATCACTTCCAGAGATGAGCCAGATAGATTATTATAAAAATGTATTTGTGTTAAACTAGTATTGGGCAATATTAGTAATGATGTATTTTTATGGCATTAGAACATATTTGGTTTTAATGTATATAGATCTGGCAATGGGAATTGTCCTATATTAGTGCTTATTCAGTATGGCTATAAATATGTCAATAGATAATTCAGTTTCAATATCCTATTTTCATTGAACCGTTCATATAAGCCAGCTATATACTAGCCTGGGATGCGTAAATGACATAATGCAATCAACATAAATTATGTAATACAGTGCTCCCTCGATATAACACTGAAGTTGGGGTCCATGACATGCCACCCGCGTTATATCAACGAATATAATTGGAGTAGAAAAAAGAAAAGAAACTTAATTTTTTTTTTTTAATGGGGTCCTCGTTGGACCCCGCGTTGTATCCGAATCCGCAGTGCATCGAAGGGCGTTATATCGAGGCAGAGCACTGTACAAGCAAATCCGTGTCATGTACGTCTGGCGTAAATATACACTCCTTTCGTGAAACGCAGCCCTGTTCAATGAAACTAGCTTTAACATTGCAACGACTTCCACTTATTTATCTTAAACATTGCTAGGAATTTTTTTTTAATAAATCGAAAAAAACCACAAACCCTGCTGTTGACTCCCAGTAGTAATTTTCCCACAAATAGTTTGAAAATCCGCTGGTATTATATTGACCAGGTCTGGTGTCACCATGAGCCTTAGTGTGGCATTAGTGTGGCATTGTTCTGGCATCGTGGGAATAGCAGCGCATTGGAAGAAAATACTCAATTTAGATGGTAGAATACGCATGACCTTAGAACAGAATTGATACCACGATTTATTTTTAAATACATATGTTTATCGGTTAATATTGTATACCACTCCTGTTGTTTACTTTCCTGGGCCATTTTATTTTGGTATGAATAAATTGAATAATGTTTTTGTACTGTTTATTTATTAAAGGAGCACTGGGACTATTTTGGGAGGTAATTTTGAAATTGTAGAAATTCTTTGGCTACTACCATGTTTATGACTGAAAGTCTCACGAATTATTTGAGTATTGAAAGCAACGATGAGCATTCAACCAAATGGATCATCTTGTTAACCCCCTCTCAACTAGAGGCAAACAGAGATGCCATAACAATTAGAGGTTTGTTAACCTTCTCTCTGCTGAATAAAATCAAAGTGTTCTATTTCTGCACGTAATCGGGCAAGTTAAGTTACCTTCAGCATGGAGAAGGTTTAATCAAGTTTTCTATTAATTCTCCAATGATTTATTTGGCATCCTTTGGTGCCTATTGTGGAAAGAAGGTTAAACACACCGTCTGGTTTAGTGTTCCTTCACATGGCCTCTCTGGGCACAGGTAGTAGAACACTGGTAGACCATTTGGACTTCAGAACCAAAGACCAGGATTCAAATCCTGTCCTACGAGCAAAAGTCACCTTTCTGGCGCGATATTGACAAGATGCACTGTCTGTACCACAGCAATTCAGTTGTCATCCTTGGTCGGTCAGTACCAGCCGGTCCTTACAGGTTTACTGCAACATTCAGCGCTACGGATGTTTCAGGTTTCCTCCTGCCATAAACTGAGAAGCCATTATACAAGTGAAAGAATCGTAAAAGTTGTTTTAAACCCCAATTAAGAAATAATAAATCTGGTATTTCTGGGTGCCTCCAGTAGAAACAAAGTCAATCTGGTCCTGTGTTGGTACGTGACCCTCACAAGTTCCACGACAAACCTGATCCAGTTCTATTTTGTCCACGGCCGTAACTCTAGCCAACATCTCGGAGACGGCACTGGATCTGATATATCACAGCTTGCGATCAGAGATTACCAGAAATACACCAAATTAACACTACATTCGGCTATTCCGATTACTAACTATCAGAAATATGTCGCAAATAGAACTAGACTGATCATTCTGACATCGTTACAAGTATCACGTATAGTCGCTGTGTATATCTGGTAGTCTATGGCGTTAATTAGCTGGAGATAGTCATCAGGTAGGTAAATAAACGATTAAATATTTGAATCAGACATAGTGATTTAAAACCAAAATTGATCTTTAAGAAATATTTTCATTGTTGTCAGTGCTCTTATCCATAATATTATATGGCAATAATATATGGCAATGTTGGAATGTTGTTCATGTTAGTTTTCATGTTAAGATGTTGTCGCTTATGTGTGAACGATTCCTGCTGCGACGTGAAACACTAAATCACTCGCACGTTAAAGCAACTGCGTGTAATTATTAACTATGTAATTGTTGCGTATTGGTGAAACAATCCCGCAGAGACGTTAACCCATAAATCAATCAGAATGATTGAACCAAATGCTCCTATAAAACCATGAATTTTTAATTTAATTTAGTTTTTATTTATTTAATCGAAACGAAAGGCACAGGGATCAATTTTATGGAATTCTAAAGTCACTCAGTCTGAGATGAAGTGCGTCCGAATCAATAAGCTATGTCTGCTGTTAACGATATTTTTTTCATCTTGCAAGACTCTCGTACGGCAAGTAAGTGACGATGAGGCTCCCAGATCTGTCTAGTTTACAAGTCTGATAATTCCATGCGAGGCGCCTGATAGCACAGTGGTAGAGCGTTGGACCAGAGCCAATGATCTCGAGTTCGAACCCACCCCGGGGATTTGACATCAATGCTGGCAGAAGTTACCTTTCCAATTTGATCATGGTAGGATGCATTGTCTGTACTGTGTCAGTGCACGTATAGCCTTGGTTTGTCAGTACCAGTTACAAACTTTTAGAGTGAAAGACTTGGTGGTTTACTGCAGCATTCGATGCTAAAGTGTTGCAGGTTTCTTCCTACGGTAAACTGACAAGCCATGGCATGAGGAAGATAAACTTGCAAGCAGATAGTTGTATAAACTTGATTGTATTATTATTATAATAATATTAAATAATATTAATAATAATATTAATAATTATAATATGAGGAAGATAACAGACACATGTTAATAACACACAGACAAATGTTAATAATGCATGTAATATCCGCATTTTATAAATTTCTATTGCTGCAAATCTGTGAAAGATTCTTCTTGGTCCATCTTCCCGCAGCGACATTAAACTCCATATTACATTCACTCACTGACTCCTGGTCCAACATTAACCCTCTCCCTGCTGGAGGCGACTTAACTTCACATGCAGAAATAGAACACTTTGATTTTATTCAGCAGAGAGAAGGTTAAATAACAAATTACTGACTCTTCATTTCTGTATTCAGAGCATGTGCATGTTTTCACAGTATATAATTTTATTTTACAAGTGGGTCACAATTAAATGGTATTTTTCCGTCATGGACATACATACTGCTCAAGCTTGCAGTCTCACCATCCCCGCTAACAACCGCAGACTACGCAGTCTCACCATCCCCGCTAATAACCGCAGACTACTTGTGGATTTATTAGAATACTTTCGATCTGTATTCCATCGTTGATCGTAAATAAAGTCTAGACTGAATATTATTGAGACTCCTTTAGGTTTGTTTTTGCCCCCCCAGGAAGAAGTGATAAAGACTTTATCAAAAGTGATGATTACATGGTAATCTATAATCTTTTCATTATAAGCAGTTGGACATTGGTAGTATTAAGGTCACATGAACTTCCTCCATGCCTCTGATTGGCTGGAAATATGGTGCAATCTGATTGGTCCAACCAGGAAGTCTGATTGGTGAAATAACCTGAGAGTCGAGAACAGGTTAAATTTAAGACTTTTTCATAAGAGATAATTACTGTGAAATTTAATACATATATATATTTTTTAATGCTTTTTGATACAATACAATTACAGTGAAGATTGTGAGGATTGTGGGATACTGTGATTCATTCTGATGATTGTGGGATACTGTGATACATTCTGATGATTGTGGGATACATTCAGGCTGTACTACATTTCACTGCGAAGTTCTACATAATGCTACAATACCAATTCAAGCAAATATACGTAGTACCACGTAGTGCTATGTTTTGCTATGGTATTCGACCTTGTAGTGATTTGTAGGGAAAAAAACCAGTATGAAGCAAATTGATTGCATGCATGCGTAAGCCGAATTACTACAAATTTATTTAAGATCCATTCTGTTAACCTTTGAAATTGGAAATAAGTAGTGTAGTGAACTTAAAGTGCAGATGCAGCATTGGTTGAACGCAGCCAAGATTTCTCTAAAGTGGCAGAGGTGCGACCATTATCGCGGTGTGCAATGAAAACAGTATTTACACTTCCCTCCCTCATTCACAGACGTTTAAAAAATACAGTAGAAGTAGCTTCCTGCGTGATTTCCCGAGTCAGGTTTGGGAATATCCTGACGCTAATGGTCCCTCTGATGTATCTGTTTAGTTTCTGGTGGGTCTTTAGATTACTTCCCCTGCCAAAAAAGCGTCACGATCAGTTTTGGGAGAAGCTGGCCCCCATCTGAGAGAACTTTGTATGGTCACTATAATTACTTCATTCTCTCGCTTTGAATTCTTAAATTCTTAAAGTACTATTCTCAATATTTCACGCAGAAAGTGTTTAAATTCTATATATGTGTGAAAAATTCCCGCAACCAAGAAAACCAATAAATCAAACAATTTGTTCTATTGTAATCACACTAATAATTCAAACAGGAGATAATAATTACATTAAAATTATTAGGGTAATTATGGTATTGCACGATTTTCCCATGACCAACAATTCTCATGACATCAGTGTCACACTGTTTGTGCCTTTAAAAGGGCCCGTGACAATTACGTGTTAAACACAGCTGGTGCTGACGTGCCAAGTGTCATAACTACATACCCCCGTTGTCGCCCCTTCACAACTTCGGAGAAAAATATCACACCCATTGTACTGTTCATTACTTCAGAGAAAATTTTTAATTCTAACAGTACAGGGTTTCTCTAAACGCGCAATCCTGCGTCCCATACGCAAAAATTGCAAGTTTGGACGCACTTTATTAATAAAAATTGTTGATACCGTAAGTATATCAACATGCGTCCCCGGTACTCTCAAAAATTGAAACCTAAGTGGAACCATGCAGTATAAGATTCTTGAAGTTTGACCTCTGACCTCAGAACAGGAAGTGACACACAAAAAAAACCAAACATTTTCTCTTAGAAAAGCATGTCGCAAATGGATGAAAGATTCCTGCAGCGACGTTGAACTCCATATTCACGTCACTTTTCAATGTCAGGAACTGAAATCTGTCAACTATTGAACAGTGCGGTAGCCGTGGGAGTAGGCTCTGTATCTGTGAACCGTGCGGCCATCAATATAATATGATGATTCTGACATGTACTGGTATGTGTGCAACATTGGCGTACTTTACAGGATCTAGTGATTCTAAGCCCTTTAGTTCCATCCCCTAAAGCCGAGTGTCAATTGGAAATGTTTGGTCTCGGTCGATGCTCTCACTAAAACTGCACTTCAATTTTGAAAAGGAATATGAACGTTCTTAAAACTACACCACAAGCGCAGCGAAATGATCATGAAGTGATTCTCAAAAGATTCTATCTTCAAATCAATTTCAATGAAGTCAGGATCCCGAATGTGCAGATTCTTAGTTTCAATTATATAGAAGCCATGTGCTTCTGATCGCTTCTCAATAAACGTGGTAACAAGTTTCGGTTTGTAATCTCGCTTTTACAATTCTGTTTGTGAAATAGCAGACTTTCTGAGATTTCATGACGTAAAGTTCTAGTGCCTTCTCATCAAGAGATTTGCCAGCATCAATTTTGTTTTGCTTAAACATGGAGTTTTCTTCAAATGTTGGAGCTGGTCTGATCTAAACTTGATGACGGATAATATTTAATGAAAATGATAAGCTACAAGCAAACACAGGAATTGAAAATGTTGATAACATTTTATGTATTTTATTATTTTGTGTGTGTGTGGTGAGCTAGCATTAATAATGTAGATAAAACAAATAAAAAATTGTTGATCTGTATGAAATTATAATTTCAATTTTAATAAGCATTTAAACTATAGATTAGCTTGAAACAGATGTGCAAGGTTTGGCATTAGCTTTCTCAACACTACCTTGATGTAATTTTCTGATGAACATATCCCGCACAAACAAAGATAAATTGTGTCTTATGTCATGTCTGCAGTTCTGCTGGTTTTATATTTCTATAAATATTCCTGGGGCGGTATCCTATAAACAGCTTAGGTTTTTAATTGACTTAAGTCAACAACAAAACCTTAATTATCAACCTATTTTGACCAAGTTTTCTGTAGTTGGCTTAGTCAAACTTTATTGAAACTATGTCTATAACTTCAGCCTACCGGTAATCCAATAAAGAAAACTGAGTCAAAATGTGTCGCAAAGTACTTAAGTCTTAAGCTGTTTATAGGATACTGCTCTTTATACTGGTCTTTATCCTTCAAATAATTTGTGTTAAATTTGTCATATTTGATGCCGTTTTTCAGTCCTGTTGGTCTTGGTCCTGTATCTTGGTCTTGCTGGTCGTCATCTTGTTCAGTCCTGTTGGTTTCTGTCCTTTCTTTCAGTCCTGTTGGTCTTTGTCCTAGTATCAGTCTTTCTGGACTTTATTCTATCTGTGTTCTAGTCTGTATCAGTCCTGGGCCGGTATTCATAAAGGAGCTTAATAGTAAGTTTTTGCTATCTATTTGGTCATCAAAAACTGACTAAGCCCCTTTTTGAATACCAGCCCTGGTGTGTTGGTCTTTGTCCTATCAGTTCTTTTGAATTTAGTCCAATCAGTGTTCTATCAGTCCTATTGTACTTTGTTTCTATCTGTATTCAGTCATCTTCTCAAATGTGTGAAAGATTCCTGCAACGACGTTTTACCTCCATATTCACTCACTCACTGTCTTCAGTCCAGTCTATCAGTCAGTCCTTCTGAACTCTGTCCTATCTGAGTCATATTCCATCTATCAGTCCTGTTGTGTTGGTCTTTGATCTGTCTATCAGTTCTTTTTAATTTAGTCCAATCAGTGTTCTATCATTCTATATTCAGTCATTGTCGCAAATGGGTGAAAGATTCCTGCAGTGACATTAACCTCCACATTCACTCACTCACTGTCTTCAGTCCTGTCTATCAATCAGTCCTTCTGAACTCTGTCCTATCTGAGTTCTATTCCATCTATCAGTCCTGTTGTGTTGGTCTTTGATCTGTCTATCAGTTCTTTTTAATTTAGTCCTGTCTGCTCTGTCTATCAGTCCTTCTGAACTTTGTTTCTGTCTATGTTCAGACCTGCCTATCAGTCCTGTATCAGTCCTTCTGAACTTTGTTTCTATCTATGTTCAGACCTGCCTATCAATCCTGTATCAGTCCTTCTGAACTTTGTTTCTGTCTATGTTCAGTCCTGCCTATCAGTCCTGTATCCATCCTTCTGAACTTTGTTTCTATCTATGTTCAGACCTGCCTGTCAGTCCTGTATCAGTCCTTCTGAACTTTGTTTCTGTCTATGTTCAGTCCTGCCTATCAGTCCTGTATCCGTCCTTCTGAACTTTGTTTCTATCTATGTTCAGACCTGCCTGTTTCTATCTATGTTCAGACCTGCCTATCAGTCCTGTATCAGTCCTTCTGAACTTTGTTTCTGTCTATGTTCAGTCCTGCCTATCAGTCCTGTATCAGTCCTTCTGAACTTTGTTTCTGTATATGTTCAGACCTGCCTATCAGTCCTGTATCAGTCCTTCTGAACTTTGTTTCTGTCTTTGTTCAGACCTGCCTATCAGTCCTGTATCAGTCCTTCAGAACTTTGTTTCTATCTATGCTCAGTCCTGCCTATCAGTCCTGTATCAGTCCTTCATAACTTTGTTTCTATCTATGCTCAGTCCTGCCTATCAGTCCTGTATCAGTCCTTCTGAACTTTGTTTCTATCTATGTTCAAACCTGCCTATCAGTCCTGTATCAGTCGTTATGCACTTTGTTTCTATCTATGTTCAGACCTGCCTATCAGTCCTGTATCAGTCCTTCTGATCTTTGTTTCTATCTATGTTCAGACCTGCCTATCAGTCCTGTATCAGTCCTTCTGAAATGTATTGTCCTGTCTATTTGTCCTGGTTTTGGTTCAGAATTAGTTCTGCTCATCTTAGTCACGTGTATCAGTCCTATTATATTGCTGAACATATCACTATCCATCAGTCGTGACTAAACACTATCCATCAATCTTGACATTAGTCACATCTGACCTTTAAATTGGATATATCACGACAATCCACCCCAAAATAACTATATTCCTATAGACCAAATTTCCCACTACAGAAAATATCAATTTCCCCATTAACCCAACTTAATCTTAAATTTAGATTTCAAATATTTTCGTAAAAATCAATTTCAGTAGTTATGTATATTTCTCCATCCTGCTATCTCCCCAGCGTGTGTGAGGAATGATCGTTGGCTTGTCAGATCCAGACAGTAAATGAGCCATTCTGCAACGCTGCATGCGACGCGTTCGTATGGTTAACTCTCAGACAATACTGCTTATATCTTCGTGCACGGCAAGGCGGCCCCAGGGGTGTGAGCAAACACTGCTATTAAGTGCAGGTGGACCGCATTAATTGACGGCTGGAGGAGGACAAGAATGGCGATAAATATAAACGCGAAATATCCGAAGTACCGGACAATTATTCATAATTTACATTTTGATGTGCAACAGGCAGATGGAGAAAACTTGTAATTATGGTAATTTTATTCATTGTTTGGAAGGAATCGCGACAGTTTTACAGTTTTGTTTGACATGCTAATGAAGACTGACAAAATAAATATAGAAAAGATTTACGGAGGTTTTGATTATCAGGGAATTATCATAATCAGAACAAATCCTGGAGTAAGTTATTGAAGCCAAATAAAAAACATTTGCTAATCCGTCATAGAGCCCCACATTTTGTCTGTCAGGTTACGGAATTCCTCCGAGAATTATTTTGGTTAGGATATTTTGTATTCATATTGATATTGTATTAACATGTAGTGTCTAAGGGTTTTGAATATTTATTCTATTTATTTTGAATAGGTTACATCAACATGATTGTAGATCATACTATACGCTAATGTGAGATGGATAGTGAAGTGGAGAGTGTGTCGGACTACAACCCTAAAGGTTCCGAGTTCTAATGCTTTCCGATTACTGAGATCTTATTGAGATCAGTTGTATTTGCAGGAATGGATTAAATGCTGTTTGTATACGTCATGCAGAATTGTCTTCCCTTGGTTCATATGTATCAGCGCTGGCTCGCGAGTCTTACTGTAACACATGGTTGCTTCAGGTTATCATCAACAGATCTCTGAAATACCACTGAAAGCAGAGTCTAACTCTCATTCATTCATTATTAAAAGCTAGCATTATATGATATTCTACTTTTATACAAATCAATATACCAGTAATCAATAATACAATAATAATAATGCAACAATAATAAGAAACAATACTATGAATCAAATATCTATATATAAAAAATAAATTTCAATATGATCATTATTGAGATTATCAATTCAATCGATATTGTGTTGCATGTTTTAATATGTACAACAATAGATCAATTATTGTTTAAAGATGTTCAATCATTTTTGTTCATATAGAATATTCTACTGCAAGTAAAACTAATATTTACAATATTTTTTATTCATAAAAAAATGGAGAATCTGCTGGAACTAAAACTAATATTTACGATAATTTTTATTCATAAAAACGAATACGGTGCCGGGAGGTAAAACTAATATTTACAAATCGCACCTCATCACATTCTCTTTCTCCTCGGTGTGTATGGAACTCAATCTCACAGTACAAACAGAAATACACGTGCAGACTCATCTAGCAAAACTGATTAATTTCAGTATTCATATTACAGATGTGTATACAACCGCAGTCATTTCTTGTTTGACTTTATGTAAACAAGATGATTCATGCCAAGAGCAGTTTTTGGCTAATGATGTATGCTTTCGTCTCTAGATTTTTATCGTTGATTAATAATGTAAAATATACTAAATGATTAAATTTCATTTAGTTACGCATTATAGTCTCGTGTAAAATTATGGATTTTATTGTATTTATTTTTTAAATTGGATTTTAGAGCCGCATTCAAGATTCTTTCACTTATATCACAGGGATTGTATTTATGGTAGTAACTCATTTTATTCGAACTTGCAATACATGTACAGGTATGTTTATTGATGTTATCAATATAATGCGTAAACGTCATTATGTGATTGAACCAGATTCTCAATTACTATCTAAATTAAGCTATTTCCTCAGGAAATGTTTCATGTCTGCTTAATTAGCAATCTGGGTATCCTTTCACGAAGCTCTCTTATCCACTAAGAGACCATAACGCTCTCTTTGCCGATAACTAATACACTGCAAAGAGAGCGCTATGGTTTCTTCGTGGAGAGCAGGATTTCGTGAAAGGATACCCTGTCCTGGAACTAGGAACACGTGTCTATTTCGAGTTAATAATCGCGTTCACGTAACGTCACGTTTTCTGATTAATTGTTTGATGTAGTATGAAATACAATCAATGTTCATAGGTATAATATTACACATGCAAACTTGCCGGTGAACTATTTGCGCATTGGAATTTCATTGGTTGTTATTTGACATTATATGTGAGTCGAATATTGGAACACGAAACATGGCAGAAGTTGTATTAATCCGTATCATGCTGTATCTTTTATCTAATTAATGTCGTATTGCTTGAGCTGAATTTTAAAGGCACAATATCACAGTTGATAGACCTGTATAATGGACAAACAAATTTCGATCTGAGACTAATTACGGTAGGCTTGATTTATCCACCCAAAAATTGTTATTTACTGATGTACTTAATCTCCAATACTCGATAGTTATCAAAATATTAATATTTTATATGAATATAGGGATGAATATAGGGATGAATATAGGGATGAATATAGGGAACGTTCCGCTATTGATGCATCAACTGATTTCATAGGGATTGTGCAAGCAAACATTAGAGTTATGTCCCCTTGCATGATAGATAATGAAGCAATTGTCTATCAGGGGGTTGCAGTGGATATTTGTCAACCACAAAGTGGTGGAAAGCTTTTTTGAAGTACAAACATGATTTTATGTATGTCAAGTGAATCTACTTTGCAGTTATAGCTAAGAACTAGTCCAAAACAACCATAAATATCTGTGATAGTATGCCTTTAACTGCTTGATACCGTAGATTGTTTTGTAGCATGTTGAAATGAAAGAAATTGAAACTCCTATCTACAGTAATTACCCAAATAATTTGAACCCTCTATTTGTACTTTAATTTGGTTGTCCCTAGTTATATGAACATAGATCATTTAAAATTATTGTATTTTTCTAGTAATTCTAACAGCTACAAATATAAATATTTCTCCTGTTCAAATTATTTGGGTAATTATGGTATCAACGTCCTTATATATCGTTTTAAAAAAAGAAGCAATTATAGTTTTTTTAACATGATTATATCTCATCTGATGAATTATCTGACCTCTGTGTAACATATAGCTGATAAGATTGATGATGATGTTTGCTTTCAAATTTTAGGCAAAACATTTGGAGAAAGCGGCTTAAACATTTTTGAGAAAAAATAATGGCTAAATTTACATATATTTAAATATTCAAGAAGCGCAAAGAATTTATTTTTCCTTTATTAATTTGAAATTTGTATTCAACTTTGTTCTCAATTTTGAAGAGAAGATTATACAAATTAGTGCCCCCACCCCACTTTCACCCCTGATCTCCCACACAGAACCATTGTTATTCAAGGTGATCGAAGATCTGCCTAGAAACGGACCCAATTAATCTATTCTTGACAAATTGACACTCGGACATGGATGAAAAAAGACGTGGCACTCTGAGGTGATGCATTGCTCACACCGGAAGGCTCCAATTCGCGGATAGTCAATCGCAGAGTTGTCTCCTCATCTACGTCTCCATGGCGGCCCATCCATTCCACGACCCATTATTCCGACATTTTTGAAACTGGGTCGGCCCATCTATCTGAATTCCGTAGTGAACTTTGTCAGAACTATCAGTACGTTGTCTTTTTGAACTCCTAGAATGACAAATGAGGCATCTTGCCCCAAAGAGGTGATGAATATATAGTTAACGAGGTGCTATATCTTCGCAGTTACTTTATACGGCCTTTGTGATAGTTGAAACATTTCTTTTTAATTAGACAATTATTTTTCTTTGGTAGATCTGTCTTGTTTTTAACACATTCATCTGGGAATTTAGAAATACCATGGATCTTTATACTGGAGTTTTACGGTTGAATTGGTCATCTTCAAATTAGTTGCCTATTGGGCTGAACTTTCAGAATTGAATTAAAAAACAATCCTGTTTTATTGTTTGGCTTCTCACTGCTGCAAGATTGCAAATGGCCGTCCTGTGTGAACACGTTTCAGTGGTAACATCTCAATATTGAAATCTTTACTTTATAGGGTCTTTAAAAATGCCTCACTGGTCGTAAACATGTAAACTGCAAGTTGTGGCCGTATTGTGCCTGGGTGAACATCTAAACTCCAACATTTGTCATCTTTATCTTTTCAAATAGTAAGCGAGAATCTTGACCTCGACTATGACGTCCGTATATAGACAACTCGGCCCCTATTCACAAAACTTCTTAAGATCTTCTTAGCTTAAGAACGTAACTAGCTCATGCTATAGGTATCCTTAGGATAAAGTTAAGAACGTTCTTAGGCTAAGAAGATCGTAAGAACGTTTCGAGAATATGACCCCTGGACCTCGTCTGAAAACAATGTAAACCAAATTGTCTAGCTGATCTTAAAACAATCAATAATAAATTTCATTTTGATCAAGTTATTGTTTCAGATAAACTTTAAGATATTGAAAGTTTGTACTAGTTTTTCTCTCAATACAAGAAGTTTGGACTTTCTCCCATCATCATAACGAACGTGGGCTGAACACCAAACTATCCAAATATTTCATTTAATTGTGTAATAAGTGTTAACAATTTGCGATGCTGTCAGTAAAATTCTGGATTACTGCCTCCTCTGTTGCTTACATGGCGTAACATGTTCACGTTGCATAACAAACTGTCTGACAAATTGTGTACGCATCTCGCATGGATGCAATGTATCGTGTAACATTATTTTCCCACGCGCAATTCTCCCATATCCTCAGAAATACCAACACAGCCAACATTGCCATCTCGAAAATACTTCATATCGCCACAGAAACTATTCGTTAGAAAAGAACAAAAATCAATTCTGTAATCGGTCCCATAATTATAGGATTTTATTTTCACAAATAACCAGTGTGTAATGCTCCAGGTTTGATTAACGGGGTCTATATAACGGATTTATCCATCTAGAAACACTGCACGTTCTACACGGCATGCGACGCAGTGTCGCGAGTTCGAGTCGCGCACCTCCATTCATTAACGACATCTCAGAGTTTGCCGTCTTTGGTCTTCCTGCCCTCGTCGCGGGCGCATTCGGAACTCCCTCAGGGCCCTCCCTCCTTCCGTGGCCTAAATTCAATGGGAGAAAATGTCAGCCTACGCACGCGCGGACGACGGCCAACACGTTTACCAAAAAACTCCGCCAGAAGCAACGGCATCGAGAGCGTTCGTCACGGGCCGGTCATAAACAGACGCGGGGGTATTTATCGCTTGGAAGTAACTCCCTCCCAGGGTGGCATTCTCTGCATGTTTACGCTGCAAGCGCGGGGGAAAATTAGTTCAACTTACGTAAAGAAAACACAACGTAGTTGACGGTGGATTTAGCATGTGACGTGAAGACGTGATGATGGGCTAATAATATGCGTGGTGAATTGCCCCGCCGCAATGTCAAATGTTGTTGCCGGGTCGTCAACACTTTCTTGACGGTGGTTAAAGCTTGAAGCATATTTATTATAGTTTCTTATGCTAGATTGTCAACAGAAACAGATACTGATGTGTTTATGTGATACAGAGTGTTATCTTTCTGCAGCTATATCATTTACAGTAATTGATTTCACTGGTTTGATTGTTGAGTAAAAACTTATTCGATTCTTTTCAAATTTGTGTGTTATGTCTCAAATTTATTTGATATTACTGTACTATTTCCTTCCTCAAGGTCATTTCAAGGTCAGTGTTACATAGCACACCTGTAATTTACCTTTTAAGGACACAATTTAAAGACATCTAATTAACAACATGGACTGCAATGATACTAATACACACACTATACCATCTCAACTCCCTGAGGATGTTACCAGCCACCAACAGTGAATTAATGATGGTGATTGATCCATAGGTAGACATGCACTTCCTTATGGGTACCCATTGACAACTAGGTAGGTTGTAATGGTGTACATTGAAAGAACTTGTAATAGTGACCATATCAAAGAACAAAGTTAAGAAGACGTCAGAAATAACAAAAAAAATCTTCGATATTGTTCTTTAATTATCTCTTGTCACCTATTGGTGAAACATTTGTGCTGCGGCGTAAAGCATTAATTCAATCAATCTTGAACTCTTTCCATGCTGAAGGCAACCAGAGATGCCCTAAAAGCAGTGCCTGTGCCTAAGCCAACAGGGAGAGGGTTAACAAAGATGGCCGTCATGAAGTGCTTGTATTTTATAAAAACTTTTGGGTATATTTAAGTTTGGGTTTTATGAAGGGAGAGAGTTAAAGAGGCTTTGTAGCTTTTTTCAATTAATTTAATTGTAATTGGTCCATGATGGCACTGATGTATTACAAGCAAGGTCAAGGTCAAGTCTGCTTTGAATAGCATGCTTCGTTATGTCTTCATTAACTTTCTTCATGCTACTGGCACCTGTAGAAGCCCTACTGTATCATGCTTAACATACCACGGGGCGAATGTTAGTGCTGTCACTTTTAATCTTGTGGTACACACTTTAAAAAAAATGTCAGTTCATATATCAGCCATTATGTGCTTGGATGAGGGTTGGTGGTTTAGATGGTTGAGTGTTGGAATGGCTGGTTTAGTGTTTAGTGTCAAATGCTACAAAACTGCATCTTCCCTCTCTTGAATTTGATTGAGAAATAATGGGTTTGAGCACCTGCCAAAAGTTTCTAAAGCCCTTGGACTAAATTTCTAAATAATTGCTAAGAAAGATGATTAATGAGATATTTTAAAGGTAGTAACAGTAACACTTGGTCCTTCAATCCATGGTCCTTCCACAGTCTTCTAATTCTACAATAGTCCTTCCAATTCTGGTCCTTCAATCCATGGTCATTCCACAGTTCTGATTCTACAATAGTCCTTCCAATTCTGGTCCTTCACGCCATAGTCCTTCCATAGTCTTCTGATTATGTAAAAGTTTCTAAAGCCCTTGGACTAAATTTCTAAATAATTGCTAAGAAAGATGATTAATGAGATATTTTAAAGGTAG
>JAVCKZ010059208.1:0-15816 GCA_034780755.1 Lepetodrilus elevatus
TTTTTCTCAACTGGTTCTTAATGAATGCGCAGTTATATGAGCTTGCCGCTTATTCTCGTAGTAGTTGTCATTATTAGAAGCCTCCTGCCCCCGGAAGTCAGTATCACAATGAGGCTCCCACCATTACTTTCACGCCCTATTGTCTTGTTCCTGAAAATTCTGAGATGAAATGTTGTGAAGAAGATGGTTTACATAGAGCAATTTAATTGTTGTAAATCCTCCCTTGTGGATAGACATACATACGATACAAATGTGGGTATGTTCTCTTGAATAAACTCTACAATTGGCTGTGCCTATGTGATGAATTGGTATTGGGTGGTCTGCTAGCAGGCTTTGTCCTAAGCTTGTAAACTAGGGAGTCAAAATGGGTCCGTCAAAATTACCATTGAGCAAAATTACGCTTTTAACTATTATTTATTTATCTTGCCTAGTTCTTTTCACCAGCTATTTTGGGGTCAATTGTTCAGCAACGTCTTCAAATGTACAGGCTTTCTTTTTCAGAGCACTATTGTCTTCACAAATTTGTATGGTTATAACTATTTTTGTTTGCACTCACATCTGACAATGAGATAGCTCTAAGTAACATCGGCTGAGCATTGCTTCTTCTTATGCTCTATAGACATGGTAGAGGTGCTAGTTGTGATCAGTTTTGTTTGTGTTTTTGACAACACTACTTGGATACAGAACTCTTGCTTTCCATGGTCACTGGCTCTTCCACTGGTCACTGAATCACTGGCGTTTCCCTTTGTCAATTATTGGTTCTTCCCCTAGTCACTGAGAAACACTGGTTCTTCCCATAGTCACTGGTTATTCCCATAATCACTGGTTATTCCCATAGTCACTAGTTCTTACCTGTGTTGGTCACTGGTTCTTCCCCTAATCACTGAGCCACTATACTTCCCATAATCACTGGTTCTTCCCATAGTCACTGGCTCTTCCCATAGACTAGTCACTGGTTATTCCCAGTCACTGGCTCTTCCCATAGTCACTGGTTCTTCCCATAGACTAGTCACTGGTTCTTCCCATAGTCACTGGTTATTCCCATAGACTAGTCACTGGTTCTTCCAATAGTCACTGGTTCTTCCCATAATCACTGGTTCTTCCCATAGTCACTGGTTATTCCCAGTCACTGGTTCTTCCAATAGTCACTGGCTCTTCCCTTTGTTGGTCACTGGTTCTTCCCCTAATCACTGAGCCACTATACTTCCTACATAATCACTGGTTATTCCCATAGTCCCTAGTTCTTCCCATAGTCACTGGCTCTTCTCATAGTCACTAGTTCTTACCATAGACTAGTCACTGGTTCTTCCCATAATCACTGGTTCTTCCCATAATCACTGGTTCTTCCCATAATCACTGGTTCTTTCCATAGTCACTGAGTCACTGCACTTCCATAATCACTGGTTCTTCCCTTTGTTGGTGTCTGGTTCTTCCCGTAGTCACAGAGTCAAGTCAAGTAAATTTATTGTATCAAAGGCCTCCGGCCCATATACAAGTTATACACAACCACAAGATGTACATACATTATTAGGTAATCAATGTTTTCCTAAGGAACCTGGCATGATAAAAATATTGTGTTGCATGACATCATTATTACAAGATAGTAGGTTGACAAATGATTGGGCATTTACATTGTCTAGAGAAAAGTAAGGTAAATGTTTGTTTCTACAGGTTTTGTAAGCATCGCATACAACTATTACATGAAATTAATTTTCAATATCTTCCAGGGCAAAATCTTAAATGTTTTTGCACTCAAGACTTTCTTCCTCCGTTCACATTTATCTCTGATAAACCAAGTCTGAAATGTGTCAGGGTATTTCTATACGATATTGATAGGATGCACTGTCTGCAGAGCGGCAACGCAGATGCCATCTTTTTCACTAGCTCACCGAGTCACTGCTTCTCCTATTCACTGTCATTAAGTCTCATTCCATTCACATAGGTGTCCCAGTGAATCAAAGGTGTTCTGCCACTGTTACTGTCCACAGATAGAATGCGTACACTTCTTGTATTTAATTATCTAATTTAAACTACCGGTATTCAGATTCAGAATGTATTGCAGATAAGGGAGGATCAATAATAGTATACCGATTGTGTGTGGTAGGTGTGACTATCATAGATAATTTCAATATCACGATAGTGAGAATTACTATGACGATACTATCACAATTTGACAAACATACCGCGATAGTATCACAATAGTACTTGGGTATGCAAAATGAATGTTAGAGACATGTTAGTAGCCATTAAATCTCTTAATTAATTTAGATGTATTTGGATATCTTCCCCTGTAGGCTGCAATTGGTCATTATTGCATTAGCAATGTTTCCAATGCAAGTTAGAAGTAGGAGTGTCAGAAAAGAACCAGCATTAAAGAGAGTGAAAAAAACTATCGAAACTGTCGATGTTCCATCATACTATCGCCAATTGTTATTGATTGCTAAGTTTGATATTGATATATTGCTATCGGGACACACACTATCGCAGTAAGTCGACTTATCGAATTATTGCTACACTCCTAATGTGGTGGGTTCAGCAAACTGCAGCACCCTCAGACTCGCCCTTCCAGCACACCCACATGTTGTCTTTCTAAAATACTGGGTATTTTATTTTTCATGTCTTCCCCCTTTTTTTTCTTCTCATACACCGCAGCTGCTATGGAGTCGTATTGAAAAGTCTCACAGGATTACAAGACATGCGCGCGCACAGCTGCATAGAGCACGTCTTCGTGCACGTCGTTATCCGCCATTCTGCCACCCATGCACTGAGCACCAGCACTGTCACCATGTGCATTTATCATTCAATGTCGTACTGGTCAGTTCCGATGCCTAGAATTTGATATGTGGATAATGCTGTATACATTTGCTTGTGTATCGGCCTCAATAGCTGGTGAAGAACGTTTTGACATTGTATCGTGGAAAATATATCTTATCTGGGGTGCATTGTTTTCATACACATCATAAACAAAGTCATGACAGTTTTCAATCGCCTACAGGTTCGTTCATTCGTTTAAATCTCTATTTTCTCTGTCTTTCTTTCTCCCTCTCTCTCTCCCTCTCATCCCTCCTTCCTTCCCTCCCTCCCTCCCTATCTATATCTATCTCTTTTTCTACCTTTATTTCCTTTATACTTTTTTTTCTCTATTTTCATTCTGTTTCCTCCTTACTTCCTATATAGGATGTATCTCCTATCTGTTTTTCTTTTCATCTCTATGTATAATCCTCCCTCTCTTTGTTTTCCACTTGCTCTTTCTGCCTACCACTCCCCATTACTTTCTTCCCCTCCCTTCTTTATCTTTCTCACTCTTCCCACCCCGCATCTCCATCCCCCGGCCATCTACACGTAGATTACTTCTATTGAAAATGGTATGAATCCACAAATCACTCACAACCGACACTATCTTGACAGGAATAGCCATTATTGAGCAATTTCGTCGTAAATTGATACTTTTGATTAGAAATCCCAACTCATGACCGACCATAAATTGGGTGTTAATGGATGCCGTTGTTTACTTCAGTTATCTGAAAATTATAGCTTGTTTGTTGACAGCCAGATGTGTATTTGTATGGTAATAGAAGAAAGTATATGTTACATTCCATTTTTATTTTCTCTCATATCCTTGACTTTATATAAATTGACACGTCTCAGTTGGATGACTTCATTATATAATCTGAAATGCAGTTGGATTTTTTTTCTTTAAAAATTAGGTGAATTTCGTTAACCATTAGATCTATGAAATTATAGAACTGAATGTCAATATCCTGGGTCTTCATTTCGTAAAGCATTATGAAAATATGGAGTCAAATATCGACGATCTCCGGGTCCTAAAGCGGCTTCTGTGTCTAGTGTATAGTGTGTAGCTGCTGTTGTTGTTGCTGCTGTCTGTCTGTCTGTCTGTCTGTCTGTCTCTGTACTGTCTGTCCTTGCTTGGCTTGGTTGACTTTAATTTTTTGCCTAATTTTGGCGCTATCACTCCCTCCAGGTGACACCACCCTTCAAGCCCCAGGTGACATCCGACACGGACACGCGCTACTTTGACGAGACATTCACTGTCGAGTCGGTGGAGTTAACTCCGCCTGGAGCCACGTCCAGCCGCCTGGAGCCGGTAGCGGAGGAGATGGACGCCATGCCCTATTTCGAGCAGTTTTCCTACCACGGCAGCCGGAGTAGTCTGGCCAGCAGCCGAATGAGTTTCGAGACGACCTGGTCGACATAGTCAACCCGTATCCGTGGCCAGCTTTAAATCTCCCGTAGGTCGGTACCTGCTGGCCCAATCACAATTCTTCTAACAAATCCAGGCGGATGCGGGAAAATGATACATGTTTTTTATTTATATTTTTTTAATTTTTTTAAAAAGATTTAAATTATTATTTATATATTTTTTTTGCTTTCCTGTCCTTTTTCTAAACTTCATGTTTTATGGTGCTGCAGTTTGCTTAAGTTTGCTTTTAGTTCATGGTTTATGAATACAGCCTTTGCATCACACTTTTGTGTTGTGGTTAGATTTCACTGCATTGTGTGTATGAAATGTTCCTGTAGTTGTTTCCAGGATTTAACCTTTTTCATGCTAGAGGCAACCACAGCTGCCCCTGTACAGTGGCGACTGTGGTTAATCCAGCAGAAATGGGGTTAATAGCTTGTTAGTATTAACATTTTTAATGGCTATGTAGTCCACCCACCTAATGCAATGACACTAGCTGAGTTATCTCCCCCTGCATGTACAACTACCCTGTATTGTACAGTAGTTAACAGTCAATGTACAGAATTAATAGTACAGTGTATTTGATCAATGGTTTAATATGCTTTTATTGAAACCTTCATATTTCTTCTTGCTTATATTAAATATATATACTATTCCAAATAACCCATAACAGATTTTAAATTTTATTTTTTTGTCAGTATCTATTACGGCTTCATGTTTAATAATATATTGAAGATTAGCAGGATAATTTAATAGTAATGTTTCCGTCATTTTATGCTAATCTTATTAACTTGTGTTAATTATCATCAGGGTTGTGCTAGTATTTCGCTGCAAATTTCTGCTTTAGCAAATTTTAGCCATCTGAGGTTAAGCAGAATTTTCTCGTTTAACCCTATCAATGCTGGAGGCAACCAGAGATGCCCTAAAGAGCAGTATATGTGCCTAATCCAGCAGGGAGGGGGTTAAACCTTGCATTAATTTCTGTTTCTACAGTATGCCATCGTAGAAGATGTTTACCAAATTATTGCTTCACCCTTGTTTTGTATTTTTATCAGCTATTTATAGGTTGACCTTTGCACACTAGCTATAAAATACGTACTAGTATTTTGAAAGTTTAGTGTTGGTAGGAATGTTCAGTAAGACGCACACATTTTCAACATTTAATCGGTAGTAGATTTTGGTTTTGACAGTGAAGTGACGTTACATATATTTAAGAAATATATTTGGCATGATTTATCTGAGATATGTGCACTGTTAATGCTTGTTGTTCAAGTTGGCGTGTATTTGGATTACTTGAGTAGTGAATAAGCACAGAACACAAATATGTTGCACATTTATGTTGCACATTTTCAATATTTAAATCAGATATTTTGATTATTATTTCTTTTGTCAGGATTGTATATATCATATTTGCTATGTGATTTTGTGTGTGATAGTAGGAAAGATGTTTTTGTAATTTTTAATAGAAGCATCTGCAGTACCATAAAACTTTACATTACCACATTTGATTTGAGAAGTATATTGGGATAATAATACGTAAATGTTATGACAGTATTTTCGTATGTAATGTCATCATGTATGGGTGGAAAAAAATCCAAATATCCTAAAAGAAATTTCTTAATATACATATAAATCAATTAACCGAATATTTTAAAATATATATTTGCGAGTTGAATATTTTCACTCTACTCAGGGTTATTCCCCTTGATTTTTCTTTATCTATTGGGCTAGGGAAGGTAGACAGGCCCATGAATGCACATTTACTTCTTGGAAGATTGTCTAATTTTTAACAATCTTTGATGGGAAACAACATTTTATTGGATAATGATAAACCAGTATTCCACAGCATATTAGTATCATGGGGGAAAGCAACTGTTGTAGAGCAAAAGGTCACGGGTCAAGATATCATTTCATGAAGCTCTCGCATCTACTCTGGTCTTGTAGCGATTGTTAGTGTAGCTGGGTGTGAAACCAGGGGTGCGTTCAAAGACGCAAACGGATTGCAAACAGCTTACCAAACTAACCACTGTCTCAAAGAGTCGTATGAATCGTAAACGGTACAGGGAACCAGTTTAGCTAAGCGGCTTACTCAGCGCTTGTGTTTTTGAATGCACCCCTGTAGGTACTTTGTATATTAAATGGGTATGAGGGCTTCACGAAAGGTACCTTGTTCTTTTCAACTATCATAGAGTTCTGCTCTGTTCTGTTTTTGTGTGGTTTTTTCTACTATCATAGAGACATGTTCTGGTCCTGTTCTGTCATAGAATAACAGTTCTGTTTCTTGGTCGGCGTTCCTAAAGCTATTGTATACATAATGACACCAGTACACTTTCATGGAGGAAAATTTCAGAATCATCGAATTTTCATCCACAAAGGCTTGTTGATGTTGTTACATGTGCGATAGCTTTGGGAACAAACACCCCCCCCCTCTGTTCAACTATCATAGAGGAAAATGTCGTAGATTAACAGTTCCCATGGTTAACGTCAGAAATGGGTGAAATATTCCTGTGACTAAAACCCCGATTAAAAATAATTAAATTTAAATTTAAATTTAAATCTTAGACTAACGGTTCTGACGTGTTCTGTTCCACAGATTCTTCCCCCCTGGAAGCCAGACGTGAAGAGCGCAGGCGACACCAAGTACATACCGGAGGAGTTTGCCCAGGAGTCGATGCATCTGTCGCCGTCGCACGCGGGGTCGTCGGGGCAGCTGGAGAGCATCACCGAGGACAGCGAGCTCCCGTACTTTGAGCAGTTCTCCTACCACGGCAACAGTCGTAACAGCTTCGGAAATTACCTCAGTGCCTCTGCCCAAGCCACCAGCGAACACTTCTGAGTGTCTGTTGTGTCTGAAGAACACTTCCAGGTGTCCAACGAACACTTCTGAGTGTCTCGGCGGGGGGAGGGGGGCATGTTCTGCCTGAGACACCAACGAACACTTCTGAGTCTCCGTAGTGTCTGGCGAACACTCCTGGGTGTTCGTAGTATCCAACAAACACTTCAGAGTGTCTTGGGGGGGGGGGGGGGGGGGCCATGTGCGGCCCAAGACACCAATGAACACTTCTGAGTGTCCGTAGTGTTTGTGCGTGTCTCGGGGCTACGCCACAGAAGTAAACATCATTTAAGTATTGGCCTGAGTTTGTCAAAATTGTTGGAGAACGTTGTTTTGATGACATTTTAACGTTCATTTCAGTAGAACTTTGATAAATCTTTTGAGGGTAATGTTTCTACTAAATTCTAGAGCATTATTTTGATGACATTTTAAGTGAGTTTTGGTAGGATTTGATAAGATATTTCAGCGATAAGATTTTCAGAATGATAACGAAATAAAGTATTATTTTATGGTATCATTTTAATGGATTAGCTTGACATGGACAATTCAAACACATTAAATTCCCAAGTATTGAAAATATTCTGCATTTTGAGAGTAATGTTAGCAAACTTGGAAATATTTTACTTTTATATTTCAAGTCAGGCATTATTAAAGTTGTTACTAATTCCATATACATTAAAAATAAACCCCACAGAATAATCGCAGCTGTTCAATACTCTTATACGAGTTACGATAATTCTGTGGGGCGGGACCGTATTCTCAAAACTTAGTAAGTCCTAAGAAGTTCATGAGTACTAAGAATTTGCCTAACTGTGTTTCTGCTTATGTTAATTTTTAAAGAGATCTATTCTCACTAAGAAGTTCTTAGCTAAGAGGTTTCGAGAATACGTACGGCCCCAGGTCTTTATAACTTACTGGTATATACAACTAAAGACTGATCATGTCATCAACTTTCTTATTATCTACTTAAACATTTTCGATGTTGTTTGAAGCAGTGGTAATTAATCCAGATAAGTATGTCAATAATCAAATCTTAACGACCCAAGCTCTGTATCTAAGATACCTACATATTTCTGACTTTTGTATATCGACTCTTGAAGACTAAAAATGACTTCTTTAATGACGACATTGTGCCTTTAAACGCGTTAAATACAATTTCACCACAGAACGTAACTAAAGACAGGAATTGATGTACATTACTGAGTTCTTAAAGCTACTGTGTCTGATAATCGTTGGATTCTGTGTTGCCCGTTTTGTGTGATCTCTGGGCATGTGATCGTTGCCAGATGATTTGGTTGGCTGGACATAATATCGTCAAGAAAAGTTGAGGCTTCTGTTACCTGCGTGTCCTCATATTTGTGACAAACAGTTTTAGTGTAAGATTACTTGAACACAAATATATGGCTGCGGTATAGAACGACTATTCCTAAGATCTACTTTTTGTTTAGAATAACATATTTTATTCACCAGGGCCCGTATTCTCGAAACTTTGTAAGTCCTAAGAAGTTCATCGTAAGTACTAAGAATTTTCCTAACTGGTTTACTGCTTTTATTAATTTTTTAAGAGATATATTCTCACCAAGAAGTTCTTGGCTAAGAAGTTACGAGAATATGGGCCCTGGTTATTGTTCTGCAGAGCAATTCTACAGCACTACAAGAGTCGTAACTCTTATTAATGTACGTGATGTCATAACTCTCGTAGCGCTAATGTCGTAACTCTTACTAATTTGTGTGAAGTCACGACTCTTGTACCGCCAGAGTTATCAACTTATATGACGTCACGACTCTCGTAGCGCTACGATCGTCTGCGTAACAGGCACCTGGGTATTTTTGATTCATAAATCGCCGGAGTTGAGAGTTACATTATTAGTCCTAAAGTTGTAATGGCAGTATGAGTGTAATTTGTGCTGCCTCGTTTTGTTTCGTCCGTTCTTTATCGTACATTACATAATACAGTTATCTGTTATATCACACCTATATGTGTTGCAGTCAGTCGTCATTTGTTTGCATCTTATATTGTCTCAGTTGTACACAAACATGTATCATTAACAATCTGTCCTATTTCATTGCTAGGACGTGTCTGTGTTATTGCTATTAATTGGGGGAAAGTACTAGAGGACGGAGTTGTGTTGTTATTGCTATTAATTGGGGGAAAGTACTAGAGGATGGAGTTGTGTTGTTATTCTCACTGTATATGTACCATTGAAATCGAAATTTTATTTCTGATTTTGCGCGAATTAATAAATCTGTTGCTTGTTGTTATATAATTGTTTCTCACAGATGTTTTTACATTTAGACAAGAAAAGTATTTTACTTTATTGTTGTTAGTTTGAAAAACACTTGAAAGTGTATTCTTTTTACAATATTGGTAATGTTTTTATTCTGGTTAAAAAAAAAGCAAAAACAGACATCCTACCGGGTATCCAT
The DNA here is from genome assembly GCA_034780755.1 of Lepetodrilus elevatus. Lineage (NCBI taxonomy): Eukaryota > Metazoa > Mollusca > Gastropoda > Lepetellida > Lepetodrilidae > Lepetodrilus > Lepetodrilus elevatus. Next base: position 9,462 of record JAVCKZ010059208.1, read on the forward strand.
ATTGTCAGAAGCTATATATAGCACAGGGAAGCAGTGTATACAAGTTACGGGCAGTTCTATCTAATGAATGGAAGAGAATAAGAAAATAGTTGTTTTGAAATATAGCATGGATCCGTGAGAAACAGTTTATAAATAAACTAACCTTATACCTCACATAGCATCATTGTATAGTGTACATATATACTAATGTCCATTTAGCGATGCTTAATGCTAATAGAAGAACAGACCTGCACAATTTATTCAGCGTATGTAAAACATCTTTAGATACAAGGAGGTGATCCGAAGACGTAATGTAGTTCCTGTGGTTAACCCTCTCCATGATGGAGGCAACTTGAGATGCCCCGAAGCGTCGTGTCTGCACCTATTCCAGCAGGGAGAGGGTAAACTTAAACGTGTGTTTTCCTGTTTGATATCTCGACTTGTAAAGATTGGGTCAATTTGATATTTTATTCATTGTGCCAAGTTGCTTCTTGTTATTGTCTTGTTATGATATTGGTTGCAGGAAAGTGTTCTTCTTTGAGAAGTATGATTGTCGTGACTATAATAAACTAACCAGTGTTCCGTTCTACAGAATGATCGTAGTCCTATGAGAGGCTTAACTCCTATATGTTAACATTGAGTTAACGATTCTCGCTGCGTTGCGACCGTTTCGTGGAAGAGGAACACAGAATCCTGTTCCACATAACAATTTGTAGCTGTGAGAGTCGTAAATCCTATATGTTGACCTGGTGTTATGACTCTCTTAACCCTCTCCATGCTGCATAATCCAGCAGGGAGAGGGTTAATGCTGTGACCAATCTGTGGAACTGGGGCCAGTTAGCTGAAAGTTTTGTAGATTTCGGATCGCAATCTTTGCATCGTTTCTTCCTGCTAGTGCTGTCGTTGATCCAGAGAAGTGTTGTTGTGATTGTTTTTGGCTTGCGTCAACAGTATTTCACTTGTGCAGAAACATCAGGGATTACTATTAGGCCTAGGACTTGATAGAAATACAACTTTGTTGAACATGATCTGGTCACGAAATCATTAAACATTTTTGAGTACAAACTCATGCTCAACTCAAGGTTTTGTTCACAAATCTCCATATAAAATTTTGAGCTCGAGCATGAAATCGTCCTCAAGAGGTTTAGTAATCTAGGGGCCCGAGATAATAAGTAGTTCTAATGTTATATTTTCTCTCCTTGTAACTACTGTACAGTTTTGTCTCTCATGACCATCTACAATTGAATAGTAGGTATTCCTAGAAACGTGTATATATTTATGTAAATGTTAACGTCTCATTAGCAGTCGATTGTTGATACGAGTCAGAATCTAGCTCAGCCAGCATCTGGCCGCAAGATTACAAAACCTTTTTGAGTACGATTTCATACTCAACGTCATGTTTTCTTCACAAATCCTCATATAAAATTTGAGCTTGAACATGAAATTGTACTAAAAAAAGTTTTGTAATTTCGGAGCCTGGTCCGGCTTATAGATTAGCAAGGAAAAGGTAACTCTCAATTCAAGATGCAATAGTCTCAATTTATCAAGATTGCAACATGCTTTTCTCTTCTGGCAATTGTTGGTCATAGTTGGAATATTCATGCAGCAACAAATCCAGTCACTCTTCAAGCAATACAATTATATCAAATTTTCAGTCAGTCTCAGCAATAACTCCCTCAACTCCAGTTATCTCCCCTTTGTTAGGAATTTTACAGTTACCTCCCAGTTTGTAAGGAATTTAAGATATAGAGTATGTTGTAAATAAAATATACAACACGTGTCATTTGGTGCATTTGAAATTAAATCTTTGTAGAAAATTACCCGTGTTCTAATTTTCATCTTGTAACATAAATTTCACACAATCTGTAATCATTACTTTTGTATCATAATTGAAAATGCATGTGGTTCTAACAAAAGCTTGGTGTAATTTTTTTTTGGTGCCTCGTCTCAGCTGTACATAAAATTGTATTATCCCGAAATTTGATTATCCTTGCACGTTTATCGCTGCTTTCTTTGTTTTCGTAGCCCGCGACGTCTGCGAGAGAACAATTTCCCTGTGGTCTGTTTACTAGGGCAAGCTGTGGCATAATTAGGTGCACCGCCGTTTGAGCATCTCTGTATCTACTGTTATGGCACTGTTGTTATCTGTATAGTTTACCCCCTATATATACTAGTTAGCTTTCATGAATTATACGAGAAGTGGTATCGCACTTTCGTAGTTTTTACCACATTCATGATGTATGATTTGTCATCCGTTCCCATTTTTTCTTGTATTGTGTCATTATCATTCATAGATATATATATTATGTTACTTGTCTGTTAATTCGGGGGAAGGGGGGGATATGTTCGGATTTCGTAATGTTCAGAGCTCTACTAGGATAGAAAAAATGAAACATGCCCATTTTCCGATTTTGTGTCTGTTCGTGTGCAGAGAACCATTAGATCTTAGTTGTTATAGGGTTAACATCCCATAGTAAGCAGATATCACTTAAAATGCTGCACAAGTAATAAAAGGATCAAGAAGTATCATTCGCACATGCATTCACAGATAGACCGACGACCCATTAACCCTCTCCATGCTGGAGGTGCCTAAATAGCTGTCTGTGCCTAATCCAGCAAGGAGAGGGTTAAATAGCATGCACACACACATATTCATTTCCATATTTTTGATGACAATAAATCGTGTAAATTCTACGTTTTGATTCGACATTGTCATGCTGATGTTGTGAAAGTTGGCATGCTTCGTTCTCGGAGCTAATGCGATATATAAATGGGCTATTATTATTATTGGTACCAGTGAGTTTGTATTATTACAATTTTCATCATTGTAACTTTTGTTGATTAGCCGACAAACTGAGCATTAATATTTTATATTGTGTTTTCCGTAATTGTTATCGTAATTGCCATCTGAAGGTATATCAAAGATCTTCGTTGAATATGTATCATGTAACTATTTAAGGAGAGAAAAAAGGCTTTAAAATAGTATGGTGTCTTGAAATCGTCCTTTAAGTTTAAGTTTGGACCCACAATATTGTCATATCTTTGTGAAATTATGTTTTAAATGGGTTTTTTAAATTATTTCAAAGTACTGATAAAAATGAATTTTATATTCAATTCCGATCCATCACAATTTCAATATCATAAATTTATTATGTATTTTGAAAGGTATATTCTGTCTAGATAGCTATAGAACTTTTAGGGGGTGTTTTCATGACTGAGAAAAATCCAAGGTGACACTTTTATTTGTATAGTTTTATTTTTGTATTTTTTCTTTCTATGTATTGATGGTTTAACAAGGTAAAATATAATGGCCAAAGAATCCCAATACAGTCTGTCTTGACTGAGTGGTACATGTACAGGGCTATCACATTACTATGGCATGCCTACAAACCCTCCATTCTACAGCCTAAGACTAGCATAGATATTTATTCATTGGAGGTATGCAATATTTTAAAGGTACACACCACAATTTTCAAAATGCTGTGGAATCTCGTTTTTCTAAAATAATTTTACATAATTTTGTTACAAGTTTATTAATTTAATATAATTTGATACCTTCAAGGCAATATCGTAACTGTATATTTTAATTTAATATTGTAGTCGTCGCGACAAAACAACTAATTCAATCAACCAATTAAGCCTTAAAGGCAAGCCATATAAAAGCTATAATTTATGTGAGTGTTTGTTCATATCAGAGGTATAATAGTATAAAACATTTTCTAAAAATTTACCATTTTCATTTTCTCTGGTATTACATACACCATTTCATATTTGCCTATAAAGTAATCTATGAAAATACAGGTCAGTATTTTATTAATCAAAACTTATATTGATCCAAAGGTGTGTGTTGTAAACTGATTCATGTTAGATATCAAAGAATGTTGATTTTCTCAAAGAACTGAGGCATTATTTTCTTTTCATAATTTCTTTCCGATTTTTTCCTTTTTACATTTTAGTAGAAGCTGATTATCCAAAATTGTAAAAAAAACATTTTTACAAAAAAAACTAAAAAGTGCCTCCAAAGTCTTTCATAAAGACATTTATTCATGGTGGATGATATCTGAATGAAGGATACATCCCATCATATCGGAATACCTTGAAGTCATGTAAAGAAACAGTTTAATACTTCACTTTCGAAATTGACTACCTAATAAGTTTAGAAAAAATATATTTTAAGGAAGGAAAACAGTCCATAAGCATATTTCATAGTCAGGATAATAATAACTCCTTATCTCCATCAGTAGTATGATAGTCAATCCATGACAACTCAATATTTAATTTGATATTAAAATGGGGTCAAAATGAATCTTGAATATTAAAGTCTAAATTGTGGACATTTTTTTTTCTTTCCCAATTTGATATAGAATATCTTATTTCAGAATAAAACATTTGAATAATCAGATTTGTTAAATGGAAGATCATAATTATATTGTACATATTTCTCTCAAGCATGTTCGACACAGAATCATGTCTACAGTTACCATTGGCTCTATATCCCTTTACTTGTATTTCTTACTATTGTATCCCCTTACTTGTATCCCTTGTATGTCTGTAACAGTCATTGTACATCACTCTTACAATGTTTCTCATTGGCTGCAGAGCAATGATATATGAACATAATGATACTATGTCTTCAATTCTCTATGTGAAGTGTATTCCATGTGGCTCAACATGTCATGAAAATAAAACACGCATTTGTAACGTTTTTCTTTCTTTGTTTGTGTGTGCATATTATAATTATATCCCTGATGAAGACAACGGAAGATGGCTATATAGAACTCTCATTGTGGAACAAAGGTCAACTGCAGAAGCTTATTGGAAATAATACTTTCTGTGTGAACTAAGATTAAGTTGGAAAATATTGAAACGTTTTGAGTACGATTTCATGCTAAAGATCGTTTTATATGGGGATTATGGAACAATAGTTGATCATTAAATCTCAAAACGTTTGGTAATATTGGTGCCAGGTATCTTTTAAGTATTTATTGTAAACCCTGTTATTTTTATTTTTTAACCATAAATCGTTGAAATACCAATGGAGCCATGCCACAACCCTGTCTGACTACCTAAGCTTGAAATACATAATTAAATGTCATTCAATCCGAAAATGCAATACTTAACGTGTTCTGGATTCTGGAAACAACTTGACTGAACATTATTGAAACATCAGTTGGGTCATGCAACAACCCTGGCCGACTCCTACGTTTGAAAAAACAAGACTAAATTGTATTCAATCCGAAAATTCAAGACTACGGTAACATGTTTTGGATTCTGGAAACAACCCGATTAACTGCCCACTCTTCAGAAAGCAGGCAGTGTGAGCTCTATCCCTTGTCCGTTATTATTAGTACGTCTGTTTGCTTATGGCGACAGTTTTGTTGACATTACTTGATTAGTAGCAAGTTCCGTCAGATTACTCCAATAGTACCGTCATGGGAAAAAACAACTGTATGTAGACGTTAATTAACCTTGGTAACCAATTGTGCTATTTTTACAATGATTGTAATTCCTTGGTTAAAGTAGCGTGTATACTATAAATAGTAATGATGGAAATATACGCTAAATGCCTAAACTAATTCCAAATTACAATACTTCAGTTAGGCTATTCGGGTTGTGGGGGTGGGAATAATGACATATTTCACTAATGTTTATTAAAGTGTTGCGTATATAAAATAAATTACAATAAATTAAAAACATCCAGCTTTATAAGACGCTGTATACACAAATACATGTAGTATACATTATGTATAATTATAATGTAAAAAGTATAAATTCTCTACTAGTATTAAAATAGGTTATACATTATTTGCTGCCTGTTGAATTACGATGTCTGTATCATATTCTGTAAGTATATATCGGATAAAAGAAGTAATCGTACATGGTACTTATACATAAACAGGTGAACTGCTAATGAATATATAAGCCTAGATATGTACTGTACCTACTTGTATTACTCGAAGTAACATGTGAACCAAGCATATATGGAAGTTTTTCTTTAACTATGTTTCATAGTATTGCTAATATTTCTAAGACATACACACATTCTTAACATGAAGCATATTTACAAATACAATGGACAATCGTTTCTATTTACTAACACATCTTCTGAGTCAGATCTGGTGAAAGACGGTCCTCGAAGTAAAGATGGAGGATTGAGTATACAGAACAGCACAGAAACAGTCGAAGCTCTCACATGGCCCCCCCTCTCACATCACTCACTTTCTCTGGAAAATACAAGTTAGAATGTATAGCCTCCATTTGCCGAATTTAATTACACAGCTCATATTGAGGTGCATTTGAAAATATACACCTGGAAAAAAGTATCGCAACACCTCAACTTTTCCATAATAGCAAAATGCTATCGTCAATCATATGC
>JAVCKZ010059219.1:0-15810 GCA_034780755.1 Lepetodrilus elevatus
CAACATAGTCTATTCAAACAATGACAATATTATGATGCCTGTCATTTGTTACATTGTCCGAATGCGTATTTTATCTTGGGGTGGAACCAAACCACCTATATTGGCTAACCTTTGTGTGTAAGTTAGTCTTCAATAACCTCCTTGTAGTCGTTCTCTCTCTCTCTCTCTCTCTCTCTCTCTCTCTCTCTCTCTCTCTCTCTCATATTTATATATCTATATATATATGTGTGTGTGTGTGTGTGTGTGTGTGTGTATATATCTCTCTCTCTCTCTCTCTCTCTCTCTCCACTCTCGTCGCAAATGGGTGAAAGATTCCCGCCGCGACGTTAAACTCTATATTCACTCACTCTCTCTCTCTCCACTCTCTCTCTCTTCCTCCCTCTCTCTCGCTCTTCCTCACTGTCTTTTCTTTCTTTCTTTCTTTCTTTCTTTCTTTCTCACTGTCTTTCTCCCTCTATGTCTCACTCTCTCTCCCTCTCTCTCTCTCTCTATCTCTCTCTCTCTCTCTCTCACATACACACACTCTCTCTCTCTTTCCCACTTTCCCTCCTCACACACAGACATACATTTACACACATACATACAAAAATACACACAATTCGGCATTTCCCTAGAATTTAAGTTATATATACTACTGGTATGTATATATATAGCAACCAAATTTCACGCCATTATATCGATGTAATTGTGGACATTGATATACATGTACATATATATCGTAAGGAAATTATGGTCGATTAAAAGTCGTAGATGACGCATAGTCTTATTGTAATGATATATGATAACATCCGTACCACATGTAGCCATGCAGGTTTCGTCAAGTAGATGGCTGTCTTAATGTCTGGACTGAACACTGACTGACAGCATGCATATTATCTATAGCTACACTGGCTGTCCCTAGTTCATATGGCTAATACTTGAGTAGACCTACAAGTACTCGTAATTAAGGACAAACGAGGTCAGGTTACTTATACCATAGGCCTATCTACCCTGGGGTTAATACGTTCAGCATATATACAGGTGTATATATACTAGTATACAGCAATTGTTTTCCTTTAATCTTTTGAAATGTGATATACAGTACTGCTGTGTATAATCTCACAAATTCGATATCACTATGTAAATATCGTGATCATAAATATAACCTTAATTCCTATAATATACCTTCACTTCACTGATTTATATTAATTGTTTGAAACTACTTTCGAGGCTATATATTTAATTGTCTAATATAACAATCGCGGGTGAATTCTTTATTAGTATATTTGCATTGTTAACATATTGGCCTCGATGTAATAATTACGAAACGTCTTTGAGTACGATTTCATGCTCATCACACATTTTGCTCTTAAATCCCAATGCAAATTTCTCGTTGAACATTACAAAATTACTCAAAATAATATCATAACCTTGGGGCCAGATGGTTGTTGACATCGTTTGGTATGGATACACCGGTTGAAAAGTGTACATACACGTGTCTGACATTGGCAGTGACGTAGCCTACTAGTATTTTTCCGGTGCAGTATTCCGGAAAACAATCGGAAATATGTGCTCAATCTTGGCAGAATTATTTCACTGGCTACCAATAATTATAACAGTCTGTGCTCTCACAGTAGCTAAGTTCAAGTTCCGGCTACAGAGACGGTCACATACTGCATCATTACCGTCTCACCATGCATCATTGTCAACAAGAGTATACAAGACAGGTCTATGGACTTATTCGATGACCGGTCACTTTCTTGAGTGAACACTATTTGTTTCCGATTTCTCGAAACAAACTTTAGTTTGAGATTTTGCTCAGCTGAGATGTCTCACATTGTACTCAGTGACTCAGTCTTACTACTGAGTCAGTAATATTGACTCAGTGCTGTAACTTGAGTAAAAACTCAAATCCAGCTGAGAATTCAGGTCCAATTGCAAAACTATTGAAAGGTATAACTCGAAGATTTTAATATTAGGACAGAGAGGAACCTTTTGTACATGATCTATATATAATAGGCGGACGGGTGTGTAACATGAAAACATGCATAATTGTGATTAATAATAATGATAATATATTTGGTGGTGAGTGGGGTGGAACATAACATCACTGAACAAAACGGAACAAAACAGAGCATGAACCTTTATTTCAATTAGGCCGGAAAACATCGGGAGATGAAGTATAAACCCTGTTTCAATGGCTGGACAGATTAAATTAAGTTTGTATACAAATTTATGGAGGAAGTAGACGTTGTATCATCGCTGTAGGAAAATGTTGTCTGATTTAAACCGGAAGTCGCATGCGCACGCGCTGTCAGTATTCGTTGCATACAGACACGACTGTAGCCTCTGCATTGATTAACCATTTATATTTCATCATATCAGAGATAATGGGTGTGTTGTTTATACATTAGATTAGGAGATAGATAGTGTACAATTCAAGTAACGCGACAGTGGTGTACTACTTCCGTATTGGCCCGATGGCGTTTGCCAACTACCTATAATATATTACCTTCAGGGCGACATAGCTAAACGATATGATCGGCTTCACAGAGATTTATAAGATGACCCCCAGGGCTCTGGTTTCATAACTGTGGGTGTAGACTAGGTTTCTTTGACATGAGAAACATTGAAATGGTAATTAAAATAGCGTCGATGTTACTGCTGACAAACATTTTAAGATTACTATTACTAGTATGCTGCATTATTGCTAACGGAACAGGTATTACCAATATTAACCGTTATGCTGTTCTTATTTTATTACAACAGGACAAGTAAAAAACATACAATTCAGACTAGAATTCATGGCAATTTTTGTTACAATCGAGGGTAGTTTTTATTACAATTCAGCTTACGGTTCTTCGAAGCTCTACTTATAAGAGTTGACAAGACTATAATATACGCACTTTCGTAGCGATCCCCAATACATGGGGATCGTACACTTACGAGAGCGATATATAGTCTCATAATGAGCTTCGATAAACCATACCCTGGACTATATTGTGAATTCGGCTGCGTATCTGCGCATCTATAGGAAGCTACGCGGTTGAGAGTAGTCCTATTACCTAGGATGTTAGAAGATAAACGGCGATTCGTATGTGCATCTGTGCATCGTGGTAGCCATAATATATTTGCCACACCCATCATATAGTTTAATTGTCCTTTTAATTAATTAAGTACGTAATAATCATAACGACTATACTATATATGACAATATGTACATTATATGAGGTGTACTTCCACAATATGGTGTATTTGTCCTTTTAATTAAGTACGAAAGATAATCCATATGCATATGATGTATACTACTGTGAATGGTTAATAATTTCGAACTGAAACAAAAATAAATTACCTGATTAAAATTGTTCAAAGGAGAACTGACACCGAAATGTTTTTAAAACTCGTACATAATATTTTGCTACAGCTAATACCTAGTCAGACTATACTTTCACCTCCAAGCAGTCGCGCGTCATTATGCACGGGGGTGCAGGTTGAAGATTACACCGGGTCGCACCGCACACAGTCCCGTGTTGATATCAATCAATCAAATACTCATAATCATCGTCAGTATATATCAGTGGGCTGGTCAAGGGAACCGCTACTCGAAAAGCACGTGCTCCAAGCCAAGGGCGGGTCGATAGTTTAAAGAGGGGTGTGTGGAGTGCATGCGTGAGTGGGGAATGTGGAATGGGTGCACGGGGAAAGGGTTAAGGTAGAGAATGCACACATTGTATTCTTAATAGCTACACAAGTGTCGAAAAGGCGATCATAATTTATTATAGTATAAAATATGTCATCTTATTACTATTTAATTGGGGCACGGTAAAGTAGGGGGTTATCGCGAAGTAGTACCATCTATATTCATTGAACTCGCTTAACATGTCATAATATGTCATTGAAAGTGCATATTTAATGTACACAGCATAAAGCACAATTAAATGTTTCTTAATCATCTGCTTATCTATCACTCGTGCAGTAAGCCTATTACAGACAAGATGATATACTACGTGCGCTTCTACAAGTAATAAATGCAATTTTCAAATACGAATTGCCGATTTCTCTTATTTTGTATGAAATTCATTGACACTCCTATAGACTGTCGGTAAATAATTTAAGGTATATACACTTGATAAGACATTGTTCAATACATTGTCAGTAACTGATAAGTTATCGCTAGAACTTCCTTGTTAGAGGTGATAAGCAGACTATATAAGCATACATGTACATGTACATGCTATTTTTAGCATACATGTACATGTACATGCTATTTTTGACTTTGACTAATTATACTATGCATGGGTACTGGGTAGCTCACAGAGACCCCAATGATAACCCACCTCTCCCCATACTGATACAGGGGCGGATACAGACTTTCAGGTTAGGGGGGGCTCAAAGTGTATTTTAGAGGGGGCTCATAATTTCACCATAATACAAAATACATGTTTATTGAACAAAATTGTCCAATTCTAGGGGGGGCGCAAGCCGGGTGAGCCCCCCCCTTAAATCCGCCCCTGTGATAATGCTGACAGTTCCATACATGTATTTAGAATGTAAGGCCATAGTTATTTCATTGCGGTTTGCGGATACACAGACCCGATTTTCTTCCATTATGAAAAATAATAAAAATACATGTTTTTAATTTATATTTCGCCGGCAGTGTACATGTACAAGCGTTTAAATAATTATAATAATAAATGATGACGGAACAAGTCGTATAGACTATCACTGAACGTGACACTAGACAAGCAGGCAATGGTTGACACCAAGTTAAATTTTGATTAGTTATTGGTAAATATATTAAACTACTGTTATTGACAAACAGTTCTTTCAAAGTAACTGTACACTCAATTCTAAACATTGTACGTGTAATAATATTTCTAAGAAAATATATTGATGCCAACTGACCATTAATAATCTCCAATTATTATTATTGTTATATTGGAAACGACTGACTGGTCGAAATACAAAATTGATCACAGGAAAATCCGTAAACAAGGAAAGCAAATTAGTTATGTATACATGATAAGGCAGAGTATGGTACGCGTAATGATAATAGAGCCGCACGTAAAATATTCGTGCATAGTTAATCTGGTTCATTATACCTTTTAATAATGTTATATTATCTAAACTGAGTGAGTGTAATACTTGACTAACATATCGCTAAGCTGTAACTTACAAACACACAAACACCACACACACATACACACACACACACACACACACACATACACATACACACACACACACAAAACTACTTACTGCGCACGATCCCAAGAAACTGTCCTGTACTTCGCTGTCAGAATGCCACTCAAAGAACTGTCAACCACAGTTCTAAGATTGTTTCAGTAACAAGTATCTATCATGTGACAGCCGATTCCTAGATATTGATTGCGAATGACATAACAATAATGTCAGTATAACATATAACCACCCCGGGCATTCAATATTATAATAAGTTAGAACATATACGCAGTTATGTACATCCTTAAAGAAAACGTCGTCATGACGATATACGATAAATCGACCAATTGATAATACCTTTGTTTACTTGTATGAAGATCAATAATGTTCCTGGCTATCTAAAGGTAAGGGGTACTACAAGTATGAGGTTGGAAGACGAGCTTATAATTATATAAATAGGCATTCGTGCGTAAAAAAGAAATGGGAAGATTGCAAGAATAATTGACTCGAATACGTGGCGGATTCAGGTGGGGGCTCACCCGGCTTGCGCCCCCCCTAGAATTGGAAAATGTTGTTCAGTAAACAGGTATTTTATATTATGGTAAAATTATTAGCACACGCGAATGCACGCACACACACACACACACACACACACACACACACACACACACACACACACAAACAGACACACACACACCTCATTCATTCATTCATTCATTTAGTGCATGTAAAGTTAGTCATCGTACAAAATGACTGCTCTATTCAGTCAATCATTCCAAAGCATTGTAAGTTGGGCTGGAATTGATTTCATTATAAGCAAAGTAATGTCATTACGGTACATGTTATCAACTAAGTAAGTTTCCTTGTCTAATACTTCAAGAAATGTGAAAGAAACCATGCAGAAAGAATTGAATACGAACAAAAGTAATATATATATTTTTAAATAATGGCCTGATTCAAGTGCCTGTGTATTGGCGGCAATAAGGGCAATCAGGTAATAACGTTAGTGCCTAGACAATAGGGCACTGCCTAGGCAACAGTGTTGTTGCCTAATGTAATCAGGCATTAAGCTTATTACCTGCATATTTTCACTGACAGTTCTCTTATTACCTAAGGCAAGACTTAATGCCTAATAGTAAATACTCGTAGATGGTCAAAAATATTCTTACGATCAACTGATATGGCAGAACAAATATTTTCTGAAGATACATTAGTAAAGTACCACAATAAGAATACTCGGAAACTTCATGACCGAATAAAATATTACAAGATAGGCCTACTTGTAACTTGAAGATATTAAACATGTAACATCGGATACTACTTCAGTTTACAGATTGAAAAATACATACATGTATAGTATAATATTTTCGAAGTTACTGGATGTGAATTGTTAGATATCTTTCAACTGTACGTAATATAACACGCTATATCTTTACAGTTGAAGGATGCCATGCTATATGGATATTTGAATTATGGATAGTTGAATTATGTCCTAATATGGATAGTTGAATTACGTCCTAATATGGATAGTTGAATTATGTCCTAATATGGATAGTTGAATGATGCTTAAATATCTTAGACAACTGACCATACTATAGACAGTTTAAGCCATAGACAGTTGAATGATACCACGCTATAGTATATGATAGATATATAGTTGAATTTCGCCATGCGTGAGTGATACAGTTAAAACGGATGCCATGCTATAGGCAGTTGAATGATGATATACTATGGACAATTTAAGGATGTTAAACCATAGACCATTGGATACGGTACCATACTCTGGGCAGTTGAAAGATGCCATACCATTTTATGTAGACAGTTGAATGCTATATACTATGGACAGTTGAATGCTACACTATGGACAGTTGAATGCTATACTATGGACATTTGATAGACAGTTGAATGCTATACTATGGGCATTTGAATGCTATACTATGGACATTTGATAGACAGTTGAATGCTATACTATGGACATTTGATAGACAGTTGAATTGTATACTATGGAGATTTGAATGCTATACTATGGACATTTGATAGACAGTTGAATGCTATACTATGGACATTTGATAGACAGTTGAATGCTATACTATGGATATTTGATATACAGTTGAATGCTATACTATGGACATTTGAATGCTATACTATGGACATTTGAATGCTATACTATGGACATTTGAATGCTATACTATGGGCATTTGAATGCTATACTATGGATATTTGATAGACAGTTGCATGTTATACTATGGACATTTGATAGACAGTTGAATGCTATACTATGGACATTTGAATGCGAAAGTGGACAACTGAAGGATGCCGTGCTATGGACAGTTGAATGATGCAATACCATAGAGAAGTTGAATTATATCACACCATTGACAGCTTAAGGATGCAACATGATATAGTTGAATGATGTCATACTACCGGTAAACAGTTAAAGGATGCCTTACTACTTACAGTTGAATGATAGCATACTATGGAGAGTTTATGTCCTAGACTATGGGGTGCTTAGGAATGCCATATAATATAGACATCTAAGGGATGCTGAAGTGAGTGAATGAGTGAATTATTGTTTTTCGTCACAGCGGGAATATTTTACCCATAGGTGACGACTACATTATTACTTAACAAGATTACAATGAATGAGTGAATATGCAAGAACATGAAATAAGCATGGAAAGCCACGCCAAAAACCAAGGATTAAAATGTAGAACATTGAGAAATAGACGATGAAGACAAGACGATGAATATAATAATTAAAACCTTTCGTAGCGTCGAATTTCCTTTAAAAAGGATAAAATAAGGGATGCTGAAGGATTCAATACTATGGACATGAAATAATTGATGGATATCATTCAATGGGAAGCTGATGGGCATCAGAAGGATGACATATTATGGACAGTGAAAAGGATGTCCCAATATAGACAAATAAATGATGCCATACTATGGACAGTTCAAAGATGCCATACTAAGAATAGTTCAAGGATGCCATACTATTAACAGTTCAAGGATGACATACTATGACGTTGAACAGTTCAAGGATGCCATACTATGAACAGTTCAGGGATGACATACTATGAACAGTTCAAGTATGACATACTATGAAGTTGAACAGTTCAAAGATGCCATACTATGAATAGTTCAAGGATGGCATACTATGAACATTTCAAAGATGCCATACTATGAACAGTTCAAGGATGACATACTATGAAGTTGAACAGTTCAAGGATGCCATACTATGAACAGTTCAAGGATGACATATTATGAACAGTTCAAGTATGCCATATTAGGAACAGTCCAAGGATGACGTAACATGGACTAAGAAACACTTTACAGTGCCCTTCTGTTACAATTGTTCACATTATATTTTCACAACACACCCAGCTCATTACAAAGATCAATACCGAAAATTCAATCAATTTTGTAAAATGGAAGATACTGCATTGTCTGATTCGCAAATAAAGATACAATATAACAGCTTGAACAAGACTACAGCAGGATTCGATTATCTTGAAAAGAAATGACTGAGTCTGAGGTGACTTAGTTCAGTAAGATTACGAATCAACGTTCAAGAACGTTTAACACGCATGGGCTTGACGACGGGACAGATACCGGTATCATGACATGTAACGTGTCATCTACACCTAATAATGTTACATATCGTGCTGCTTTAAAAGTGATTATACATACTTCTCACGTTAATCGGAAGATATGAATCGACGAGAAAACATTTATCGCTATTTATTTTAATCTTAATTAATTGATGATATTATTGTATAACAAAGTATGTGTAACTATTGCGAGAAAACATGGCTTCATACGACTAGTTCTCTATAATCTTGCCGTAACTGACAGATAACTATTATTTTTTAAAACCCATTTGGCATCTATGGATTAATTACGGGTACATGTCAAATAATTTATTAAAGGTTTTCTTGAAATAATGTTATCAAATAGTTTAAATAATCATATTTAATATTTTCAATAAAAAGAAATCAGCTTAGCAATGCTCAATTTTACGCATGCGCATGATCGCAGTAAATTTGGGTCAACGAAAGTCATTATGTTCTGAAAATACCAACATTACAATAATATCCAAAAGATAAAATTTTATCTCCTGAGAACTGAACATTTGTTCGGTGTCCAAAAAGATTACCGTGACCATAACGAATCTGTCCTTATTGGAGTGGTTTTGTAAGGTAATACACGTAATTTTGACGTGCTAACCATTGATTCCTTTAGACTTCAGCCCACCTGAATTTTATTTAATAGGATGTACTTGGAACTTTCAGTCGATGGTGTATTAACCAATGGTATATTTATTGCAGGTTTATTTATAAGTTTACGATGAAGTTGCTGATTGTTCTATCCTCGCTGGTCTGCTTGGCTATGAGGTGAGATAATTTATTTTATTTTATTAGTTAACTATGTTATTACAATATTACATTACATGGGGCGGATGTTAATATAAAGGTCACGGGCTCAAAATCCCGTCACGGAACCCGGCATCTGTGTTCGCGGAAGTTACCTTTCTGGTGCGATATTGATAAGACGCGCTGACTGTACTGTAGTCCATGCTAAAGATGTTTCGTGGCATTTTATTTTCCGATTTTTAATGATTTTTCACATTCTTTGAAGTATCCATTTTAAAAGAAATGTTTAAAATATTATATTTAAAAAACCCCAAAACAAACATGCTATCCTCCTTGGTCTCTCAGTACCAGCATGTGCTCCTCGCAGGTTAACTGCAATATTCAGCACTACGGATGTTACGGGTCCTGCCCTAAACTGACAAGCCGTGCTATAAGTGAAACAATCTTGAAAGTGGCTCTAAGCCCCAAATATATTGTTTTCATCACATTACTAGCATATACCAAGTAATAAATTGGACATAAGAACATAAAATATTGATATTATTGGTATATTGAACAGAATTTTACAAATTCAACGATGTCACCCTTTGAAAAAAAAATATAGCGAGACTTGATATGTTAATGGGCTTTCAGATCAATCTGAATAATGTAAGTGGAGTCTAGAGAATACCTTATTTTCTTTTGTTAATGGCATACCGATATTCTATCTTTAAAGGCTGTTTTGGACTGCAAAGTACATTCACTTGACATACATAACATCGTGTTTGTACTTCCAAAAACCTTTCCACCGCTGTATGATAGACAACATTGCACTGCAACACCAATACTTTGAACCGATTGTATTTGAAAAGGTTGTTTTCAGAAATTGGTGCAGTCCCAGGTAAGGGTGGCTGATGTAATAACCACGATAACCTGTGATAACCTTTCATTGTATTGGTGGTAAATACTCTAAAAGTGTCACGCACAGCGAAAGCAAACAATACAGTGGCTCATACATTGGTGTCATCTACCCAACCACATGAACTATCCCCTCCAGCTCTAGGCGTGAACAAACGTGCATCTTCATTTCATTCAGTTGGATTAACAGTTTATATGATCATAGAATGTACACTCATGAGCAAATATATGATTACACAATAATAATAACAACAATAACAACACTAATAATAATAATGACAAAAATAATGTGGAGTTTTCTATAGCGTCAAATCCACGCTACAGCGTGCTCAAAGCGGTGTACCTTATTACCCCGGTCAATGGACACAATTCCTTCTCAACTCCCTGGGGAGTATACAACACAAGCTGCCATTCAAGGCGCTACAATTAAGGTTATCCTTCACATGTCCATCTCATTCTTCCGGGTACCCATTCTCTGCTGGGTGAACAGGCATGTTCAAATTAAGCCACTTGCCTAAGGTGACACCACAGGTTGTTCAGCCTGTGGTTCAGTGTGAGTGAGTGAATAACACTGAATATGGAGTTTAACGTCGCTGTGGGAATCTTTCACCCATTTGCGACGATTTAATATCATGAGTATATGGGGCAGGAACGAATCCTAGATCAAGTAGTATCGTGTATCGTTCATCATCTAAGCATCAGCCGTGCTCAAACATGCTTCAATTCAACCTGAGCGGTCAACCATGCAATGCACGGGACCATGTGCCACCATTATAATAATAATAATAATAATAATAATAATAATAATAATAATAATTAATTATAACAATAATAATAATAACAACAATAATAATAACAACATAATGTTATTATTATAATAATAACATAAATAGTAGTATTATATATATATTATTATAATATTATTATTATAACATAAATATTATTATTATTATAATTATAACAATAATGACTGTATGACAACAATAATAACAATAATAATAACAATAATAACAATAATAATATTTTATTATTATTATAATAATAATAACATAAATAGTAGTATTATTATAATTTAATAATAATAATAAATTATAATATGAATAATGATAACAATAATAATAATAAACAACAATAATAACAAGCAATAACAAGCATGCACTTTTGAAAACGGAACAATAAGTGCAGTAACTTGACAGGATGTTTCTCCTGAATCAGCTCATTGACATTGTGTCTGTGATAAGTGAAATGTACATGGTTATCAATAACAATGTCGACAAACATGAGATTTCAATCAGTTGCCAGGATACGGATCCAAGGGACATTCTGGGGTCATGTACCAATGGATTTCAGTTTTGACAGGTACATGTACTTAATATATTGGTCCAGGGTGCGGAGATCATGGCCCTGATCAAGGATTAATGATTAAAATATAAAGAATAATGAATCATGTGATTTATGTTGATAGATCTAAAGTAATCAATGAGTGCATGATTTTAGGTCTCCGCTAGGGCTGGGACAACTATGGAAAAGTGCTAGTCAACTAGTTGGAATTGGTAGTTGACTAGTAATCGATTAATCGTTCTATATATATTCATATATTTTGCTCACCGCGAGGATTGTTTCCTGTTTTGGAAAAGAGACACAGATTGGGATTGAATAATAGTAATCTCAAGTCCGCGACCTTGTTTAAAGGCATAATATCACGGTTGATAGACCTGGATAATAGACAAACGAATTTCGATCTGAGACTAATTGCGCTTGAAAAATGCGAAAACACTTGTTAATAATGTTCCAGACATGTCGACGAATATATCCCTAGTTGTAATAGACTTTCTTATAAAAGAGTAACATGTTGTTGTTTTTCTTTCTTCCAACAGGGGGCGGGTTAGTACCAACTAGTCGACTACTGTTTCTGCTAGTCGACAGTTGATATCATTTACTAGTTCCCGATTATTCGATTAATCATACCGGCCCTAGTCTCCGCGTTTTTTAAACACCGAATGTATAAATAGCTGTATTGATTATTTCTGATTATATTCCTCAACAAGAAAATGATTTGTGTTGTTAGATCGTGTGTTTGTATATTATATTCACAGTATGCCTTCTTTAGAATAAGCCATAATTAACATACCGGTACTGGTATAGTTTTGGTACCTCCATTACACAACATGGACATAAACGTAAACATAAACATAATAATAATAAAACATAAACATAATAATAATAACAATGTGTAGAATTAGTAGAAAGCTTGCTCATTATCATGATTACTACCCCAGTCAATGGATCAATGTGCACTCAATTCACCTTCTCAACTCCCTGGGGAGTATACAACTAAAACTACCAGTAAAGTTGCTAGGTTTTACATTCACAATTCCATCTCGTCCTACCGGGTACCCATTCACAGCTGGGTGGACTGGAACAGTGTGGATCTAAGCACTTTGCTCAAGAGTGCTACACATGGCGTGAGCTAGGCTCGAACCCAGGACCTCAGCGTTATATGAGGCAGACTCGCTACCTTTAGACCACTACACTCCCAGATGGGTATATTGATCACATAGATTTTTGATTAAACTAATGTTTAACGTCGCGGCGGGAATATCTCACCCATAGGCGATCACATAGAAAATAGATAAATCACTTAGTCAACAGTGGTTATAGACAGTAGACCCAAAATAATGTAAATAACTTTGATACATGGCTTTACGAAAGGATAATGAATGAAGCTTATAACACCATTTGGGATCGTCAGAGCGGAATGCTAAATACAATATCAATATTTTAGTAACAAGATACAAAATAACAATACACAATACAATTAAGATGCAAACTAATTATCCTGGTAATTTTAGACATATTGGAGAATCAAGGTACCTGATTAATGTTAGATGCACTGCAATGCAAGATACTCATGATATCAAAATATTAGTCATCATGGTCATAGTAGAGAAATATGTGGTCATGTACAGTTATAGTCTAGTGGTAATGTGAGATGTATAGGAACATAGTTGATAATGTTAAATGTACAGATCTATTTCACTTCCTCTATCTCTCCTCTCCCACTCTTCCCTCCTTCCTCTCTCACTCACTCCTGTCTCTCTCATTCCTCTTGCACTCCTCTCTCTCTCACTCCTCTCTCTCTCTCTCCTCTCTCTCATTCCTCTCCCACTCCTCTCTCTCTCTCATTCCTCTCTCATTCCTCTCTCACTCCTCTCTCACTCCTGTCACTCTCTCACTCCCCTCTCTCCCTCCTCTCTCACTCCCCTCTCTCCCTCACTCCCCTCTCTCTCACTCCTCTCTCTCATTCCGCTCACTCCTCTCTCATTCATCTCTCATTCCTCTCTCTCACTCCTCTCTCTCATTCCTCTTTCTCTCTCACTCCCATATCTCACTCCTGTCTCTCTCCTCTCACTGTCACTTCTCTCACTCACTCATCTCTCTCACACTCCTCTCTCTATCTCCTCTCTCTCTCTCTCTCTCTCTCTCATATTCAGGTAGTATACTTATTCAGTATTATTTCCATTACTTGTTGACAATGAGAAGGTCAATTTCACTAGACTAGCAGACTGGGTTGTATTTAAGGAAAATATTTACTGCAATCATAAACAAAAAAGGTACAATTCATTGATTGGCCTACTGTCAAACTGTATCCACCTTTTTAGTCCTTTTCTGATTAATAAACTACTAGTATGTTTAAATCAAATCCACAGTAAACAATGGTAGATCATATGTAATTTGATATTAAACCCTAATTGAAAAATACTTATCATAACACATAGCATAGCAATATGTAGTGCTAACTGTAAAACTTAAATATCCTCATTATGGATGACCTATTTTGTAGTGTTTACTGTAAATAGTATTACCCTAAATATAGATCTGTTACTTTCCTCAAGTCATGATCAACACAGGGAGTTGGGAAGGAACACAGAGTGTACGATGATCCACTGACCGGGGATAATAATGTGGCGCTTAGAGCATGCCTTAGGGGTTGGATGTGGCGCATTATAAGTGGCCTATTATTATTATTATTATTATTATTAAAGTGAAGTTTAAAATAAATCAAAATTGTCAGTCCTGAAATATTTTAGGGAATTAAAGTAAATACAAGTACTACACAACATAGGGCATAATTACTATCTTGTTAACAGAACAATGTCAACAAGTGTTCACTGTATTAGGTATGCATTCTCTTTTTAACAAGTATACAGACAAACACATATTTAATAAGGTCTCACCCCACATAAGTGGTACAACAAATAAATAAAACAGAATTAAAAAGTGAGTATAAACTGATAAAAAGGATTAGGCTTGTAGTTGTATCAGCTGTATATATGAGGGCGATATATAATTAGAGCATAAGATAACACAAACACAGTTCACCTATGCTATGTGTCAAGCCAATCCCCTTTACTCAAATGTAGGCCAATGGGTTTCATTTACACACGTACAAGTTCCATGTTTACTGAGACAAAGTGCAGCATTCTACACATATCAGCCTACTGTTTTAAAAAATATATATTTAAAAAGAAAGAATAATACAGAAAATACAGTAGCCTACATGAGTCAGCATAACCTGATAACAGAAAGGCAACGAAGCGCGAACTGAAAGCAAGTTTACAAAGTATTACACAATAATATAGTAGATGATCATATAGGCCAATACCAGAATACTTACTTGTAGCCCCCATGCTCGCATACGCTGGGGACTAGGCGTCGTCATAGAACAGTTTCCTTCCAGCGTTACAGACACTGACACAACTACGGGCAACAAAAACAAGATGACAGGTATCATTGCGACTGTCATATATATAGTCCTTATTCCACAAGTATGTGAACTTCTTGTCAACTTTTCCACGCCATATAGACGATTAACAGAGTCTCGGGCAGTACATGCGGGCAGTATAGTAGTCGTCTTCCTTGCTTACTACATTTCCAAGAATGGGTCGATATTCAGCCTATCTACAAGAGTTAGGCCCCCTTTGATACGAAAGCGTGCGTGGGATGGTATGCATATTATTATTATTCCCGGTTGCGTTTGCCTGGCTAACAAAACCACTGATTGTACATAGATTTTTAGATATTTGGTCTTATATGAAAATCACGATCAATAATTTCATTGTATCTAGAAAACTATGATAGACAGGCACAAAGAAACATGTTATTATGAGTGTTCACACAATAAAAACGTCTTTATAAAACATTATAAAATTCCCTACATAGGCTAGGTAATTGGCTTATGCAGTATACTAGGCGACTATAAAAGTATTACACACACACCACACACACACACACACACACACAAACACACACACACACACACACAAACATGTATACACCATTAATATAGTATAAGAATAAAAACATGCATGGTTAGCTG
>JAVCKZ010059230.1:0-15810 GCA_034780755.1 Lepetodrilus elevatus
TTCAGCCTACTTGTCTGTTCATTCTTTCGAACGTCGCCCCTCTGCATAAAATAATACTTAGTCAAAATATTTGGTGACCGTTAAATAAACAGATTTGTTATTACTGGTGCCAAACTATAATTAGAAGTTAATAGAGCTACAGTATTAAATTGAAATATAAAATTCCAGACGAATGAAAAAAGGGTGACAATTTTATTATTTAGTAAATTAAACCCCACTATCGAACACAGTATCCAGGTGCGTTCCCACTCACTTGTAGAAGCGTTCTACCATCTTGTTGGTCAACTGCTTTGGTCCAACTCCATATATTTTTAAGATTTCTTCGATCTCTGGGGCATAGGTGTATAAACCCTTGAATTGACAGCCGCCGTCTCTGAACAGGATCAGGAAATGCTTGGCCTCAGACTGTGAAATTATCTGAAATGTTCATGTTTTAATAGTAATATTTCCATCTTTTACTGTAATAACATAAATTTTACTCATTAAAAATGATATGGATTAACTTCAAGCCTTGCTATTCCTAAGGATACCAGTCTAAGGTCTACTGTATTTCTGCTACACATTATTTTATGTATGATATCTATGCTTTTCAATCACCAACTGTTAATTCAAATTGGTTGGTTGGTTGATTTAACTTTTTAGAATCTTTCACAAATATCATGACTTGCATGCTTGACTAGTCTGTTAATTCAAATAAGGCATACTAGTATTGAAAACCATACAGCCTCATGGCTAAAGGGAGGTAATTATCAGCGCTAAATCAGACTAAGGGAGGTAATATTCTCCCAGTGCTAAAGCAGTCTCACCTCTAGCACCTTGTTCTTGGTGTCGGTGTTGACAATGCCGGCTAGACAACAGTGACTGATGGCGTTGCTGATGAGGTTCCGGTTAGACTTGGAGCTGGGCTTCACGAACAGCTTGGGTCCTGAAATGTGTGAAGGTAAAGATAACACACATTTTTGTGTACGAGAATATGGGCAGTTCAAAGTGATACAATGGTTCCACGAACGATTGTATCAACTGGTTATACGACAAGGCAGCATATTCTCGAAACATTCTTATGAACTTCTTAGCCTAAGAACAGCCCATAGCCATACCATAAGAATTGCTAAGAACCGTTCTTAGGCTAAGAAGTTTGTAAGAACGTTTCGAGAATAGGCCCCAAGGATTTGAAGGAAGTTCAAACACTACCATGCACACAAATTTTAATATGAACTACCATGGACAAAAATTTGTACCCTATTCAAACTTTCATATGACCACAAATTTGAATGCTACAATGACACGAACTGGTTTCTATAAGCGTGCTAGTATCTATAAAGTGATAGTGTCGAGCACACAGCGGGTGCAGACTTACCGGAGTAGTCAGTTCCAGCATTAGACCCGCTATCACTGCCCGGGTTCCCTCGCAGGCGATACAGATCTAGAAGGATAAAGCTTCACATGTAGACAAATCTATGCATTTGTAGCTTAGAGAATTCCGGCTAGCTCTTGACTACCGTATTACATTTATATTTTCTCTATCTATAACTTTCAAGGTGGAGAAATCTAGTAATCATTTGTTTAATACTTTAGTAAGAGATATGACTGTAAAATATGATTCTACTATCTTACGTTACTGTTACTGTTAGATTATTAATAATATATCACATAAAATATTGAAGTCAATTTACAAGCAAAAATGTTAATGTAAATAAACACAGAAAGATTTCAAAACATTATTGTACATTATTGAAGAAATATAATACATAACAATAACTTTAAAATAAAAGCTGTAAAACAAATGCTCTGGAATCAATTTGTTGGTTAGAAAACTGTGCAGCACTTGACAGGTATAAGATTGTCACATTCTAAATGCACATATTGGACACAAATCTACACCAGTAAGCACTATAACTGTACTACTGACAGCAGTAAGTCATCTAAAGATAATAAACAGATTAGTGCGGACCTATTATACATATACAAAAGTTGGTTTTATGTTTTAGGGCCAAAGATGCAGAACGGAACAGAACATAACCTTTAATAACTCTGACCAAGATCCTTGGCATATGAGGTACAAATATATATTACAAAACGGTAGATGGCAATTTTGGATTGGGATTTCCAGAAACTAAATAGTTGATGCTCTGACTAAATAATGAAAGTTATGAATATTTCGCTGCACGTATGTAATAAATAGAACATTTAAGTTTTTTTTTCTCTCATACCATGTTTATCTCATCCCGTGGAGTGGGAGAGTCGATATTTAATATATCGAAATATCGACTCTCTCACGAAATATCAACTCACCCACTCCACTTGATGAGATAAACAATCGAGAAAAAAACTTGAATATCCTCTATGCATTCTGGTTTAGATACTTTTGAGGACAACATAGAAATCTAAGAAGTTTATCAGAAATTAATTCTCTCACAACTTCCTGAGTGATTGGGAAGCAGGCTCGCAGAGTACACGTGCTACCTGGGGTACAATCTCTGTAATACCCACGTTATACCTAGGGTACCATCTCTGTAATACCCACGTTATACCTAGGGTACCATCTCTGTAATACCCACATTATACCTAGGGTACCATCTCTGTAATACCCACGTTATACCTAGGGTACAATCTCTGTAATACCCACCTGGTGATGGCGGTCTCCTGTACGTGGCTCCACCTGGGCGGCCATTTTGTGTTAGAGTGTTGCAAGAGACTGAGGGGAGAGAACGATGCATTAAAGGCACATAGTCACACACACACACAACACCGTAGAAGCAGGACTCGGAGCATGTTAAAGGTACGGTACACAGTTCTAAATTTGGACAGTGTGTACAAATGAGGTAAAGTAGACTTCTGACAGGTAGCGTACCTTTAACAGCAGAGTTTGTCGGGTTCAAGCTTTCACAAATAGGGTTGTGATCGCAATGGCTGATCATATAAAAGACATTCAAGTACTACTATTCAGTGCAAAGATTTGATGCAGTTAGGAGTACCATTGACTACTTTATAAGAACACAATGCAGAACTAATATTTCTTCTCATAAATGCTCACTACGTGTACCTTGTACATGAACATCACACATCATTATCATCTCCGTTATTGCACAAATCTACAGGTCAATTAGAGAAAGAGGATGCGTTTGAGAGACATGCTGTTCAAGTATTGAACTAACGAAGATTATCAACTTGAACTGACAGATGTTAGTGCAATTGTATTGAAAAATGATGCTTTAGTCGCAAACACATCTTTCAAAATAAATCAGAAATGATTACTTTATATAAGATTCTTGTTACAATAACATTGTCGCCATTGAGAGAGATTCCAGCATCAACATTAAACTCTGTAGTATCTCAATTATTGTACAAGATATACTAGTACTAATGAAAACCTGGATAACATTATAATATTGGGAATGATTAAATGATTAAATTTTATAGTCTTTCTAAAATTGCAGCATCTATGAGTATGGAAAAACTCCTAAAGTCACATCAACCGTCAATAATGTGTACAGAACATGTACCACTCTTCCATAACAATTTTGTTGCAAATGGGTGAAAGATTCTAGCAGCGACGTTAAACTACATATATTCACTCACTCACCATAATAATTAGATCAGATTAGTTGGTCATTTATCAAAAAGCACAAGCATTTTGGCTTTGTCAATGACAAGTAAGTTAAGTGATGATGATGATTATTTTACCATTGTTGATGTTGTACACATTGCTGGCATAGTAAACTAGACATGTTCCTCGCCCAATCATCCACACACGTGAATAGAATGAGAAAAAAATAAAACAGAAAAATAAATTATTTAAAAATCTCTCCTACAGTGTCTGTGATCGTGCAGTTGTAATAAGTTTCTCCCTCACCATGTCTTGTGAATGCTGTGTGCAGTTGCTACTAAAGTAAACATCGTACCACCACAATTATCGTGTACATTGGTATGGAATACGGGTGAGTATATATTTACAGGATATTGGGTGAAAATAAGAAAAACTAAGCAAAAGTATACCGTAATCTCCATTGGGAAATGACAACATCCTAAAAATGTTTAGTCTGACCAAGAGACAAATTTGTTACAGTTGTAATACGTATATCTGAACAGATAATTACTTGTGGTATTAGCAAAGTAAATAATGCCCATGAAAGCAGAACATATGTTAAATTATTTTCATAAGATGTGATGTCATTTTACAAATATTTACAATATTGAAGGTCTGTCTGCAATGAGATAAGTAACCCTAGTATTGTGTTACAGTTGTATATATTGACTATTGGATATATGATCCCGCATTAGGCACACACTTGGATATTACTTCAAATGAGGTGCATTTAGTCATTCAAACGACTTCCATATTTAAATATGAATCATGTAAATTTCTGTCATGGTAGATATATAAAATTTAAGGTAATAGTAATAGTAATGCATTGCTTGTTATTTTGGTAAATTTCTATACATCCTTTTAACTTTTATCTTGTGGTGTAGGTTAATTTTCGAGCAAGATTCTTACTGAGTGGTAATCTAAACCATGGATGGTTATTTTGGCGATTTTATATTCATAATTGAAACTTTTCATTTTTCCAGGTAGTTTAAATTTCCAACAAGCTTCGAACTCTGCCTTTAACAACAAGACTGCATCCGTATTATTTGAATTAATTGCACTGGTGGATGGTGGACTAGATTAAAATAGCACATTTCTACAACAGTAGCGACGTCCATGGCATTGCTTCATCAAGATTTTTAGGATTCAACCTTCGACAAACATGAATCCATAAAATGTACGACATTTGAAAGTTTGTAGTCTCGTTAAATTAAATCGACCTGTTGTCAGTTTGGAAGAACCGAGTACCATTGTTACACACCTGCTTTCCTCAACTTTCCTGATTTATATGGTACCGGTATTTTCCGTTTGGGGTGAAGAGAGGTGGAGGTAGAGGCTGAAACAAGCAAACCTGACGTCGTCCCGATGATGCAACAAAACAAAATGCAGGAAGTCTCAGGGACTACATGTCAACCAATCAAAAGTAATCAAGCGTTAGAGATAGGACTAGTCTACAAGTTAGTGCATATATATATGTTAGTCACAATATATTGCTGTATGGATGATAATCAGTGTCTCACTCTGGGGCCTGTTCCACACAACAACTGCAGCGCTACGAGAGTCACAACCGCAGCGCTACGAGAGTCACAACTGCAGCGCTACGAGAGTCACAACTGCAGCGCTACGAGAGTCACAACTGCAGCGCTACAAGAGTGACAACTGCAGCGCTACGAGAGACACAACTGCTGTATGTTAAAATGGAGTTGCTAAGGAGTTATGACGCTCGCAGCAGTACAATTGTTCTGTGGAACCGGTCCCTGAATTTTGCTTAATAAATAAAATGTTAATTACTGATTTCATAGGACGTTCATGACACACAGCACTCTGAATAATCAGAAAATAATATTAATGTCACATGACATCATATCATAATTATTCAGAGTTCTGTACATGACAAAAATGGTAGGACCAATATATAAATACAAGATTACCTCTCACTGTTATAAAATGTACAATGGTATTGTACTCATCGTATTCATGCTTATAAACATACCGGCTTTAGCAAACAAGAAGCACACTGATGTCATGGCCATAGCAATATGTTGCAAGAAAGAAATAGCATAATGAAAACATCAAGCATAAATATATGTCAATTGCCATTCATGTTTGTGCAAACCAAATTCTGTCAAATAATAATAAATAATAAATAATAATAATAATAATAATAATAATAATAATTATAATTATATTTATAATAATAATAATAATAATAATAATAAAATAATAAATGTATAAAGATACATATTACGCGTAAGTATTTGTTTTAGTGGTTTAGTTATCTATGATGTAACAGGGCTTGTCGTCCCCAATCAAAGATATCTTGAGGAATACTGAAATATATCATTTTCATAATTTTTCATTTCAGCCAAATGCATATTTTTCTACCCTTCTCATGGATTTACTATACACATACAGAAAAACACAAGTGAAAATTATGGTTCGTCGTTAAACACCTATTTGCTCTCAGATATCCTCAAAACATCCAAAGACACACGTTAATTATTATTGTTGATAGCACGCAGTCTAGTCAGGGGAACTGGTCCGTCATGGTTAATCTATCCAGCACAGAGCAAGCCTAGCATGCTTCACGTTCCAATCCTGAATGAAAGACCCCACTACATTTACAACACACAGCTACTTCAACCATACCAACACGAATGCACACTGTACACCCTGTATCACATCCATTCCTGCCAAGCTTATAACCAGTGCAACCACACATTTCTCAATATTCCAGGTGCCAGTTATTGTTTGACGACGCAGCGAGCAATAATCCAAGAAGTCAAAAACAAATGTAATAATGCATATAGTGCCACAACATAGTATATATACAGTAGTAGTAGTACACTGAAATGCAAAGGGTACCATTCAACACAACACTTACCTTCATGTTAAATGGAACACTAAAATTGATACTCAAACTACCAAGCCATTCATATAGATACAGAGCATTTGCTAACAGGAACATCAAGTTAGTAGATGTCGAGAAAGGTCAAAGATAACTTGCTATGTAATAGAATCATGCAATCAAAGTACGGTAAGTCATTTAACCTTTTCACTGCTGCAGACAATCAGAGATGCCACACAGGGTATCGTTTCACAGAGCTCTCTTAGCCGCGAAGATACCATAGCACTTTCTTAGCAATGTATTAGCTATCGGCTATGGTCTCTTAACAGCTAAGAGAGCTATGCAAAATAATACCCTGATCAATAGGATTGATTACCTCAGCAGAAAAATGCTAAACGAGTTCTGGTCCAGAGATTACGATACTTTTTTAGTAGGATTTCATGCGCAAGCTAAAACTTTACATGTAGATTTCTGAAATCATACTCAGAAAAGTTTCGTAATCTCGAGGCCTGGTATTTGTAATTTGGAAACTGTAGAATACCAAATTTCAAAGACCTTGTTAAATTATACAAAATCATGAAAATGGAAATATGTAGATCAGAACTACACAACATTGTCAAAAACTAAACAAAATACAGGGAAATATCACTTCTCAGCAAACACATATAAATGAACATTTAAATAGTCAAGTAAGAAATTTGAAGATTTGAAAATATGAAGACAATTACTACCGTATCATATGATACTTTAGTTTCACTGATTATTTCCATAGATTATTTCCAAATATTTGTGACAGTGCCTACACTGAGAAGTGACAATCAAAGAGATAAAATTAGCGGACATGCGCACACACTTACAGGCAGCAGCACCAGTACTGGCGGCAGACGGAGGAATAAACAATGTTCGGGGTGCAGACGTATCATCCAGAGACGTAATCAAACCTTCGTCGTCCTGCGGCGGGGAGTTACTGGCCTTGATGAACATGGACTTGGGCCTAGGTTTGGCCTTGGCGGGCCGCTCTGGCGGCTTCTGGGGCTGGACCTTGACATCTTCGTCGTCCTTCTGCTTGCGGAGCAGGTACTGCTGGTAGATCTGCTCGCGTCGCGCCTTGTCCTCCGCCTTCTTCTGCTCCGCCTCCTCCTGCTTTAACCTACGACATGGAAAGAAGAAGAACGTGTAACGTCCCCAGAAGACTGACCACAGGGTGAGCATTGCCAGTATAAAGGACTGTCTGATGTCTACAGAATACTGGCAAACTGGCAAAGGGTTAGCATTGTCCACATCTCCCCTCCACTTCTAACATTGAGGACTATGTGACCTTCACTATCGTAATCGTGTCAGAAAGGTAAATGCATTGAAAATTGACATTGGGCCGGATTTGATTTCAGGTCCTCTGTCTCTGAAATCCAACTATCTACCATAATACTTTAATTTTTAAATTGGGTTCTATTAGAGGCGCTTTCAAGATTCTAATACTACCACCTACTATTAGTGATAAAACACTTTGCTCTTATATAAAAGTTTCCTCTAGTGTTACTCCTCTAACTCCTCCCACCTCTGAGCCTCTCTCTGCTTAATGCTCTCCTGTTCCTTTTCCAGCCTCTTCTTCTCCTGCTCCTCTTTCCTCTTCAGCTGCATCACACGGATCCTCTCCTCCTTCTTCCTCGCCAAATCCTCAGATGGCTGAAAAACACGCCAGCGTAAGGTCATTGCTGTGCCATGTCATGCTTCAAGACGTGGTACACAGGGTACTAAACATAATATCTGGGCACCTGTGTTTGAATTTGTCATGTTTTTTATTAAATATTCTTTTAAAAATGCATTCAAAACAAAACGAGAGATTAAAAATGCAAGGAGACTGAGAACAATAGAATATATTTTCAATGGAAAATCAGTTGACATGTATCAACCCAAATTGCTTCAAAATCAAACAATTCTGCAAAACTATGTGTGGAAAGTTCATGAATGAATGATACACGTAGAGGATAATTAATGTACATTTCAAGAACATTTTCTGAGATTAAGACCAATATCAATATTGAATACATACTTATGTAGTGCCATAAGCATGTGTATGACATGGAATAAATGTGCATTGTTATTATTAATATTAATATTATTAAAAGAATAATAATAATATGATAATAATTGAGCAATTTATATTGCGCCAAATCCACGCCCTAAAGCAGGATCAATGCGCTACATTATTACCCCGGTCAATTTTGTGATTGTGATACTAGTGGAAATCTACTTACACTGCTTTGAGATGAATCTACGTCATCAAAGACATAGTTAGTGCTTGGTGAGCTGAACTCTGCCTGTGTACTGGGAGGCGGTCGCGTCACTGCACTGGTCGTAACACTGGCTGCAGGAACGGGAGTTGATTGAACAGGGGCAGGTTGAACTGGAGCGGGTTGAACTGGAGCGGGTTGAACAGGAGCGGGTTGAACGGGGGCAGGTTGAACAGGGGCAGGTTGAACAGGGGCAGGTTGAACAGGTGTCGACTCAGTCTTAGTATCCGTCTTCTTGGGTCTGTCCTTGCCAAGCCTGGGCTTTGACCGCTTAGGAGTCTCGTCCCCGAATGACACGAAGAAGCCGTTCTGTGTGGAGGAACTGTCCTCAGAAGTTGTGTCCACACTGGATGGGGCGTCGGGGGAGTGTGGGGGCAGGGTGTATCCTGGGGGAGTGGGGACTCGTCTCTCGGTCGGGAGCGATGGCTGCGGGGTGGCGGTAGGCAGTGAGTGCTGGGTGGAGCTCGTCGGCTGGGGGTGTGGCTGGTACACGGCTGGCTGTGACTGGGGAACTGGTTGGTAGCTCGTGGCCGACATTATCGGTGAACTGTAGGGGAGCGTCTCAGATGGGTGTTTGGGGGCGGAGTATGGCACAGGATTGGGAGTGGTTTGGACTCCGTACATCTGATTGACAGGTGCAGCAGGCGGACCTTTACTGATGGAATCTGGCATGAACTGGCTGGTGGATGTGTGGGGAGGCTGCATTAAGTACGGCTGATGCGGTTCTCCCAGTCCTCCATGAGCAACTGGACGAGCGGAAGTAGGGAAGTCTGTTTGAGGGGCAGGTCGAGGAGGAACAGAGGAGACTTTGGTCGTGGATGGCCCGTGATCGTCCGGTTGCATGTCTGCCTGTGTATAGCCCTGGGGAGACTGCAGGAACTTGATCTGCTCCTGCTGCAAGGACAGCCGAGCTATCTCGCCCTGGAGGTCTGTCAAGTTCTTATTAAGCCTGTCTAGGGAGGAGTCGTATGCCTCGTAGGACTCCGGCTGACTGCCAGTACTATGCTGACTACTCGTACTGTGTTGGCTGTCCGTCATAGGATGACTTGAAGATGGGTGCATATTGGGAATGGAGCCAGATCTGTCTTCTAGACTTTGCGTCATACGCTCATCATCAGGGGGACGTTCGCCACCCACCAAATCATCTTCCCTGAACCACTTCTTTCTAACATTGTCTATTGTCTGTTGGATGCCTTCCCTAGAAAACGCCCTCGACCTTTGAGAGGCGGACATAGATGTGTCCATGAGAGTGGTGGGTCTGTGAAGATCGGACGGCGGCGACACGTGACCGAGTCTCTCGTCAATCTCTCCTTTCGTCCTCTCCGTCGGGCTGGCTTCAGCCGAGGATCCCCCGTCGTCCATATGTCGCGACACGACCCTCATGAACGCGGCCTTCCCCAGCCTCTGCCTCATCTTCTGCTGCTGCACGTCCATCCTCTGCTTCTTCTTCTCGATCTCCTTCCTCTTCTCGTCCAGTCTCAGCCTAAGCTGAGCGAGCTCCCCGGACACGACAGGCTGGCCAGTCCCGGACCCGTTACTCTGTGCCTGCGCTGTCGAGGACTGACTCGCGCGAGCGCTCCATGTCGTTTCGTTCGGCAGTGTCGCAAAAGACGTCTTCTTCCCACCCGAATCTCCTTGCTTCCTCAAGAAGGCTGACTTAAGAGAGCTTGCACTACCAGTTCCCTTCTCTCGGCCGTTCTGCATGTACACCAACCCAGAATTGTCAATATTTCCGTAAGTATCCTTAATCCGTTTGATTTCCGCAAAGTTCGTCGTTAACGCCCTCTTTCCGCCTGCAGACTTTGGTAGTGGGTCAGTAATCACAAGGTCGGGTTTTTCACTTTCTACAACATCCGGAGACTGTCGACTCCTCGGTGGAATACACAGGGAGTTTTTCAGCTCGGCAGTCTCTCTCAGTTTATGATCGAGGTGTATTTTGTGCGACTCGTGATCTGAGAAGTCTCCCGAGCTTCTGCTGCTGGACACGGATCCGTCCCGTGACGTGGTCCTCTGGACGATGCCCTCGCTGCTCTGAACGACGGGGATCCCGGCGATCCTGGCACTCTCTAGCGTGTGAGTCTGACCCACCGTATAGCTGGCGGCGACATCGCTCTCATCGGAATGCGAGCCGGCACTCCAGGCCCGCGGAGACTGGCTGGACGCGGGTGGCAGCGACACCTCCACCGAGATATCGGGGTTGATGAAAAACGTGTCGAAGCCTTTCTTCTGGGAGTCTGGCGTGTCGTCTTCTCCTTCCATGGAACACGTCGAGAGTTGGTCATCGGTGATCGGAGTCACTATGGTTTCATCGCTACTGACCACATCAGATGGTAATGTCACCACGGCCTCGATGCAAATGTCGCCTCCTTGACTTGAAATCACAGTACTACTCACCGGGGAGATACGCATCTTCCTGGGTTTTGTAGGCGAGGTGGTTTTCTTCCGGTGTCCCGGCTCACCCCTCTCCTGGGACTTGGTGTGATTCGACACCTTTTCTTTCGCGGGTCGTAAAATTGCTGGCATTAACGGTTCTAACTTTTCACTCCTTGAACTGTTAATATTTGACTGGCGAGAATTGACACTTTCCACCTCCATGAAATCTGGATGACTTGGGTCGCGTAGATTTGATGACACACTTTGCTGTCGGTCGACAACCGTCGGCTGAGGGGACTGGCTTATATCGGAATCAAAGTTGACGCTGCCGAGCTGGTCGTCCGTGAAGCTCTCGTTCAGTTCAGAGTCTATGCTGACGTTGGCTAGTAGAGCACTGTTGTAACTTTCTTGACTTTGGCTCACAGGAACAGTGCCGCTGAAAGATACGAAGACAAATTAGTTTTAGACGTTCATTTTGTACTCATGCATCATTACGCATATATACTCACAAACCTGCTATTCAATCAGTGCCATCATGACTGCGGTAAGCTAGAGTGTATTGTAAAGTGTATTGTAAAGCAGCATACAGCACAGGCAGTGCCATTAATCAAGTATCAATTATAGACAAAGTTAACATGGAAAATGTGGGACTATTAATTTGACTAAAATGTTCAACACCACAACATTACAATGGAATTACAATGACATTACAATGGCATATACGGTAATAATATTGCTCAATGTATAACATTTTCAGCTTCCCTGGGATGAGTATATATATAATAAGTATAATAGATTATTGTTTATAGATTTCTTTTCAAGGTATATTTGTTCAGAACCAGTGAGGAGATAGTCTAGATACTAGGCACTACTTATTATTATGCGATGTATAGTTTGACAGTAAGCTGTGGAGGTGAGCACACGTACCTATTGTCCTCCCAGGCTATGAGCGACTGTTTGATGACCTCTCTGTCCTGCGGGGAACTCAGCGAGTGCGGTCGGCGTGGATGTCGCGGTGGTCCTGTAACAGCAAACACAACACTCTCAGTAACAGTAACAGTTCTCATACAATCTACTACACACAACACTCTCAGTAACAGTTCTCATACAATCTACTACACACAACACTCTCAGGAACAGTTCTCATACAATCTACTCTGGGGGTGCATTCAGCCTACATAGTCCAGTGCTACTATGTAGTGCTATGGAAGATTGTTTAACTCACATCATGGCTTGTCAGTCAACACCTGTAGCACTTAGGGTTGGAGTAAGTGTTGTATAAGACATGACAGGAAGTGCTCACCTAGGTAACGTACTGGTTCCTCTTGATGACGCTTAGGTAACAATGGTCCCTGTCGGGGCAGTATTCTGTAACCGTTAGAAACAAAACATCAATAACAAATTTAGATTTTTCTTTAAAATATGGATCCAATAATTATAATATCATTGAACAAAAATAATTTTGATTTGCTTGATGATCATACACAGCAAAATTGGCAATATAGTACATTTAACATAATATCCTTGATGACTTACGATGTACTGTTATTGAGATCTGTGTTGTTTGCGAATCTGGAATCGTCATTTTTATGGAAGCTCCGTTTGGTGGCGTTGCTGACTTGTGGGACGCCATTAACAGCTGAGCTAGACGACCGAGAACCTATGGACAGATTGTGAGACATGTGATAAGTTTGCTGCAAAAATATGAATGAAATAATACTTTACGTCGGAACGGGAATATTTCACCCATACGCGACTATTGAAAAAAGAAAGAAAGAAAAACGTAATAAAATTTAAGCATTTATGATGAAATGAAACTATGCAAAATAATAAAATAGCATGCCTAGCTGTCAATACATAGAATTAACCCTCTTCCTGCTGAAGGCAACTTAAGTTGCCCAATCACATGAAGATATAGAACATTTTGATTTAATTCAGCAGGGAGAAGGTTAAGGTACCTCCAATGATACGACAATGAAATATCTCACACAACTACTTAAATAAAGCTTCTCACCATCAAACTTTTGTATCTCGAACCAGTAGAAAAGTTCTCCGATGAATGCGAGGATGTTTTCTCTGAGCGACTGCGGAGTGTAAAGGATATCTTCATATGTGAAGGGGAAGCATCCTGCCGGTAGATGGCGCTCACAGAAAGTCTTTACCAGCCGCAGATTGTACAGCGAGTCGGCTATTCCAATGTTGTCTTTCAGGCAGATCTCTGGAATACACAGATGTACGTTGTCAATGCGAAAATCGCCACTTCCCAAGTAACGTCTGACATAATATGCACATTCTTGTCAATGAGTGAGTGAGTGATTAGAGTAACGTTGCTGTGAGTGAGTGATTAGAGTAACGTTGCTGTGAGTGAGTGATTAGAGTAACGTTGCTGTGGGAATCCTCCGTGTCAAGGGGACATGTCATAGTGTGTGCTGTGTTACATGTCCCCTTGACAAAAACGTCAAATATTAAACTGCTGTAGTTGTGCAAATTAAGGATTTACCGTGGTTTTGTTCACAATACTCTAGTATGGGAGGTTAGCAAACAATGAACGAAGGTCATGAAGGAGGATGTCTTTGTTAACTAAGAATGTGGTGGTATCACAGAAATAGGAGAAGATTATTCCTGCATTCATGAATAACCTCCCTTTATCTGTGATTTCTTAGTTTTAACAGTATGTTTTGTTTGACCTATTTTTAACTGATAAGAATGTCAGGATTTAACTCAATAGTGGTTTTGTCTACTTTGTTGATGATATGGTGAATGAGTTACTGTTTTACGTTACAGTGTGAGTGAGTGAATATGGAGTTTAACGTCGCTGCGGAAATCTTTCACCCATTTGCGTTAGGTCACAGAGGGAATCTTTCATCCATAAGCAATGACAATATTAAAATGTACATTTACAGATATATTCAGCATAATACTGCATGTTACATGCTATGATACAAGTTGTCTACTAACCACTGAACGTGAGTGAGTTTGGACAGTAGAAGCTGATGAGAACTGATAAGGAACAGCCGTCGGTGATGTCGCCCATGATGTTGTTGATGTGCAGATTGGTCACAGAGCTTTCCGTTGCTGATCGGCTAACTATCCGCACCTAGATGTAAAAAAACAAAAACATTTAGAACTGCTTTGAAGATTCCAAAATAATTATAAAATTAAATGTAGAAAAACATGCACCATTAAATGTTGGAAAATCCAGGGAGAATGTCCACCAGGAACAACACAGGTCGGGCGTAATTTGTAACATGATCATGTTAGGATTCAATCTTGTTTCGTCTGGATGCGAGTCTAACACTCCACTGACTTGGCCATAGTGGTAGCCACACTCGATGAGACCAGTGGGACAATACACAGCTACATATGTAAGGTTTGAACATGAAATATTGTGAATTTGGTGAGCAGCTGAATTACTTTCCGACTATGAAGTACATATAGAAAACCAAATAAGCAAGGGTTATAAAGTGAATACCAATGAATTAGCCGTGGAGCTGACTTACTTTCTGGTTGGTCTCGCCCTGCAGCATCTGCTGAGACTTGGAGTCGCGACTGAGAGCCACGGAGCACACCTTATTCAGCCAGAACACCACGCACTCCTCCACGCCCGACGGCAGCTCACTCGATGCGTTGAACGTCGTCAGGCGTCTGAGAGAACAGAGGATGTTAGCAAATTATTTCATCATTGCTGCTTGGTCATTTTATTTTGGCAAGATGGAAATATTGTCTGTTGATTAATAATAAAGAAATATCCTTGAATCAAAACCCTAGAGCAATATATGTGGTAAGATCCAAGAGAAACAGATGTTACAGAAATATACTAGAGCAACAGATGATACAGTAAGACTCTAGAGCAACAGCTAATGCCTATGACTGGGATCTTTCCCACACATAGAACAATCTCTCCACTGTTGAGATAGTGGGGCTACTCCTTTCTATCTGTTCTGTCTGTACTTTGTGTCCGAGATATACAAAGTTATACTGTGCGGTGTTGATCCTTTGTAACTGTGCATGCCTCGGACAAAGTACAGACATCACGTGTAACTGCGCATGCCTAGGACAGAAAGTACAGACATCCAGTGTAACTGCGCATGCCTAGGACAGAAAGTACAGACAGAACAACTAGACAGGAGCAGCCCTATTGAGAAGACGTCTGGCTTACCTGACTGCCTGCACAACCCTCTCCACAGTGGCCATCTCACCGGCGTAGGCCAACAGCAGAGCATTCATGAGGGCCAGGTGGGCATCCTACAACACAGACAACAGAATACAGTCAGCTGCCATGGACATGAAACACTAGCCTACGTCTATGTCTTCAGCAAGGCATGGACACGAAACACTAGCCTAGGTCTATGTCATCTTCAGCTGGCATGGACACGAAACACTAGCCTACGTCTATGTCTTCAACTGGCATGGACACAAAACACTAGCCTAGGTCTATGTCATCTTCAGCTGGCATGGACACCAAACACTAGCCTACGTCTATGTCTTCAGCAAGGCATGGACACGAAACACTAGCCTAGGTCTATGTCTTCAACTGGCATGGACACAAAACACTAGCCTAGGTCTATGTCTTCTTCAGCTGGCATGGACACGAAACACTAGCCTACGTCTATGTCTTCAACTGGCATGGACACAAAACACTAGCCTACGTCTATGTCTTCAACTGGCATGGACACAAAACACTAGCCTAGGTCTATGTCATCTTCAGCTGG